>CM062294.1:438914869-439162208 GCA_031216915.1 Pictodentalium vernedei
GGCTTCTGTTTGGTTCTGACTGTCATGTTGTGACGATATTTGTCAGATATCCGAAATAGCACAGTGTATTGTAGGGCTACAAGTTTGCCGTGCGAAGGGTTAGGACCAGTAACGGGTAGATGTATATAACAGAGTGGTTTACGTTGGGTGAAGGTAGTGTATGATTGTTTGCATGTCATCAAGTTTTATGCGACTGACCAGTAAAATATAGCGTGTGGCGAGAATGTCGTTTTGTGCGTGCAGTTAATGCGGATATTGTGTATTAATATGCTTCTGTACCTGTAATATACTGTCCAAAACAAGTTAAGCACCCCCCCCCCCCCCCCCCTATAATACCTGTGGGTATACAAGTAGCTCATATTGTGACGTTCTGCATTCCTCTATCGGATCGAGCATACATCCTTAAAACTGGTGAATATTTGCTGGCTGTTGACCACTTCACTGCCATGTGCTTATAGAGAAATGAGACAACATCACAGTGAGAGAAATTCGATTAACCCTTTACCAAACGTCACGGCCAAAACCGGTCAGCGCTATTCTCAAAAATCCCCACTTAATTTTCATTATTTTTTCATTTTTTTGTCTCAAAAACATAGCTTATGACCCTTGTTGGAACGAGCTCGTCGACCTCGTTCCAACGAGAGGTCATAACCTATGTTTTTTAGACAAAAAATGAAAATAAAAAAAAAATAGTTATTCAAGAATTTTGTTTGCAAGTGTCGTCTGCTTTTCATGTTAGGTAAAGGATTAAGGTGTGTTAGATATGCTCGAGGCTGTTCCATCAGGTTCTGAACAACGTGATGTTTTTTAATGACGTGATGATGTCGGCGGTGCTTAATATCCATTCAATAAAAAAGAAAGCTCTAGAAACCCTTGCTTCACTAATAAGGCATATTCGCCACACTGCAAACAGCAGGTTTTCTCAGGAGAATGTACCCATTTTCTGTATACCCACTGGTATTATAGGGAGGTGGCGGGGAGGGGGGCTTAACTTTTTTGGGACAGTATAGATGACTTGTTTCTCGATAGTGTGTTACAGTAGAATGATGATCTAGTATGCTGTCTTTGTTTCTGAGTGCTTAACGTACAGATAAGAGGTGGGTGTTTGTAATTATTTTTTTACCGATCTTCGATTTCTGACCGCAGACCGCGTACAAAAAGCTTTCTATGTATATATTCGGATTTTACTGTTTAAATTAACGTTAGTTAACATAATTTGTACCATCTGGGTACGTGATAATTTGTGCCCTCCGGGTAAGTGATAATTTGTGCCATCCGGGTACGTGGTAATTTGTGCCATCTGGGTGCGTGATAATTTGTGCCATCCGGGTACGTGGTAATTTGTGCCATCTGGGTACGTGATAACTTGTGCCATCCGGGTACGTGGTAATTTGTGATTCGATTTCGTGTTACTTAGTGCAATAACTAAACTTCATGTTAGTCCGCACGTGTTGGATATGTTATGCCGAGTCTTGTACATTCTTTTCGTCTATTCTGTGCTTGTCAGCACGTGTCGCTTTCGTGTATCTAAATATATTTGGTATTTTAAATATATCTCGTTGAGTTTGCGTGGTAATCCTGGCAGTTAAAATTGGTAGTATATGGGAATTTGTTTTGTATTCAGGTTTCTACAATCCATGAGTTGGGCATAGTCGTCATGTATAGGCCCGGTGGAGGGTCAGTTGTGCCTCAGTAGTTATGGTGCCTGCTGCGGGTAGAGTATGACAATGTGACTCTGAGTGTTTCGACTAGCAGTATTTGAAAATCTATAAACTGTAATGTATGTAGTAGTTAACCCTTTACCTAGCCTGAAAAGCAGACGACACTTGCAAAAATAATTTTTGAATAACTAATTTGTTTCATTTTTTGTCTCAAAAACATAGGTTATGACCCCTCGGTGGAACGAGCTCGACGAGCTCGTTCCAACGAGGGGTCATAACCTATGTTTTTGAGACAAAAAATGAAAAAAATAATGAAAATTAATTGGCGATTTTTGAGAATAGCGCTGGCCGGTTTTGGCCGTTACGTTAGGTAAAGGGTTAACTAACTTGTGTTGGGGAGGAACACCGAGTACATTGACTTGCAGTTAAGGGGACGTCCAACCTAACTTTGGTCAAATTTCATGCAATTTTCTTTCAAGTCTAAAAAGGTCCAAAATGAATAACCCCAATAAATTATATACCAAAATGCTTGGAATGAAACATAGAACATGTGGAAACTGAAATTTGCCATGGAACTGCTGCCACGTGTAAATAGCACCACCTGAAAGTCTGCTGTGGCATAAGTAAGAGAACAAAATTTTTACAATAAAATACCTCAAAATAAAATAACAGCTGCATTCTATAAACATTGAAGTACATACTCGAAGAAATCTTTTCCTAATTCATGAAAGTAATAAAGATTGAGACCAAATGTTATAAGTGGAGTGCTCACTGATTGAAGGCAGACATTTTCTTTTGTTTGGGGAGTTCAACAAAGGTCAACTTGAAGGAGTCCAGCAGAAGAAGTATGGAAGGACAAAAGAGTGTCTCCCAATATAAAGATGTATGTGTTACTGTGGTAGTTTGGAAAGAAGCTATGATATTCTCCTGTGTAGAATGCACTACAAAGACTTTAAGTCATAAATTGTAGTTGAATAAATACATTTACAAACCCCTTGCACTGTAACCCCTTTTATCCCATGCATCAATTTGACAGTGATTAAATTGTTAAATTTGTCTAGTTTATCAATAAGTATAATAGCTTTGTTTACTCTTGGACACCAATACACTCATGATATCTGTTGGGAAGAAATAAGGGTACTGTAACCTGTCACTGCAATAAATCATCTAATGTACTCAAAAGTACACTGTTATTCAAAACACATCAAATCAACCTTACATAACCATTATTGCATGTACTTTCCCCAAGGAGGCTTATTGGCACATTGAGATCAGAAGGGCACACCCAGAGGGTCTCACATATTTTTTTCAAGAACGCAGTACACAAAGCAATCCCCAAAAGATGACAAGTGAACTCCATTTGACACAAACAATTTGCCAGAGGGGGGGGGGGGGGGGGGGGGGGGCTCTCTTCCTTGTAGGACTCTACCTCCGGCACTCAAGGCATATGCCTTTTTTCTCAAACTCTTTTTTTCTTTTTGAAGATCCTGGCCACACATGTTCCAAACACTATCAGACAGGTAACCCTCCAAATAAGTGTATCTGCAAAAATCATGTTACATTGCAAAACATTCTTTTTAGACTCTTAGTTCTGGACCTTTCATGCTTCTTACTTCCAACTATAACACTTAATTTATCGATTAATGGGTGAATAGAAAAGTCCTGCCATAATCAACATTTTGAGTTCCATAAGCCTTCAAAACAGCTCCGATAAAAGTGTCAAACATCAGATTGGTGGCTTTATACAAAATATTCATTAGGTTGTTGCTTAATAAGTAATAGGAACAAAATCTTCACCAGAAAATTCTGTAGCAATACAATTGAGGGTATTAGCAGGCACTTTGCAACAAATTGTAACAAATCAACTAGTTATAAAACAAAATTTTCTAACTCAAAAGAGTGAAAAAGTACCACAATTCTGAAAAAATGTGTGAAGAAACACATGCTACAGCAGCTTCACAGGCATTGTTTCCCCATGATGCTCGATCACAAAACCAAATATCCTTCAAATTGGAGTAGCAATGGTTGAGATACAAGGGAGAATGTTGGTACATGTAATGATGAATGGGTAAGACTAAGATTAAGAGGACAGGGGTCACCACTGCACGGCCCTAGATGCACCTTTGATTGTCCACCTTCCAGGTCTGGGGCATAATAATCGCAACACACCCACCTTATCAGTTCATAATTTCAGTAAAATAAAAGAAATTATCAATTTGAATTAATTAATAGATGATGGAAAATATTTGGCTTCCTTCGCCTTCTCGTACTATTTAATTACCACAAACAATATCAGTTTGATGCCGACAAACGAAACTGGACGCATGTGGTCTGGTTGAAAAGTAACTCGGCATGAATAATGAAGAAATTGCGAATATTTCATTTGTTTAAAAGCAAATTGCAGCTAATATTGACCGTGCATTCGATAATTCGTTTCGGTTTTGACCACACGGCCACGCTGACACTCAGTGACAGCGGTTATGTTTATTGTGATATGCAAATTGGGGGATGGTTTCCGGTGAAGGAGATTTGTCACATTTGTCAGTGTAAAACGATCACAAAAGACACTGATCGACGCTTGTGTTAGTATGGTTAGTTGCAAGAAAAAACTAAATTCTCAGCATCGTCCAAGCGCACCTTATTTCAAAGCACGAATGCATCATTTTCAAGCCATCTTCAATCGGTCCTTTTCAGACATCAAACATACCGACTCATATTCCATGGTTACTAGGAAGTAAATAACTTCACAACATCTGGGGGAAATCAACACGCTCAATATAGTTCCAGGTCACTTGGAATATATTTCGTGAAAAAGTGATTTCTGAAGCATTCTTCTTACTTTGTTATGAATATTGCCTTATTTTATGTGAATCGTCCCGATTTTATACACTCGGTTATTTTTTTTACAAGTGGTTCATGTTGTCTTTCTAGTGCGCAATAATTCGGATGTTTTGTCAACAAAAATGTTCAGACGGCCTGTAAACACGAGAGGGAATTTCGAACCATATTTTGCAGTTATGACATTAACAGCTCAAGTATTTGCTGTCACCTGTTTGCAAATCCGCTCATACATTGTCTCGAACAAATAAAGGGCGTGATATTACGTCCTTGCATTCTTACGATTTCCCAAATTGAGTATTTCTGCAAGAACCACATCGTAATCACATGATCGGAATAAACATCATTGAAACATGGCCACATCCGGAACATCCACAATTTGTGTTGATGTTTTACATTCAAACATCAAAACCCACCAGAGAGTGTGTCAAAAAAATGCTTTCTCCGAGTCTGTAGTATGTTATCATTATATTGAGGACAAGGCTTTCGAATTACCGATTATTTTGTTGTTTTACCGGTTCGTTACTTATGCCATTGGCAAATTAATCTTCTTCAAAATCATAAAATTCACTTTTTTTCCTGAAAAAAATTATATGTACCTTTTCTATGCACTTTACTCATTATTTTGATATATAATTTGCCTTTCCTTACTTCTCTTATCTGTTTCTGAGGCATTGGGAAAAATGTCAAAAAATTGACCAAAGTTAGGTTGGACGACCCCTTAACCTTTCAAGACTTACGCCAGCTGTGATGTTCTATTCCATACCTGCCACACTGAGGGTAGGCATTGTGTATATGTTTACTGTTTTATAATATTTTATTATGGGAGGTATATGCTTCCCCGTGGAAACCCCGGGAAGTGAAGCAGTGCATGTTTACTGCTCCGTTTTACTGGTAAATAGGACCCGATTATTAATGCCTTGGATGGAAGTCCTCTAATAGGCAACATGGGTATAAACGATCGGATTGACCTGACTTTACCCCCCCCCCCCCTCCCCCATGTTGCGGGCACGATTAGTCATTGTGCAGAGGTATGTGATCTTAAACATCAATAAATAGGTATATGCTGCAGTAAGCGTTAATATTTTTAATGCGCATGTGTTGGTACTTTCCATTTACATTTCTTGGAAAGTTCCCTGGTGCTAGTCTACTTTTGTAGACTCGATTGTGGTAATTAGACTTGTTAACCGATATGTTGTATGCAAGCCTGCTGAAATTTACAAAACTAGACTGAGCGATTGGTTAGGCATGAGTTCTCTCTAGTGTTGTCACTTTGTATTTTCATTTAGTACAAAGTGAAATACTATTTGTATTCAGCGGTTAGGGTTAACTTAGTTCACCTAGCAGTGGAATGTTTGTATTTATTTTGGGATCAGCATTGCTGTTAATTATTTTAATTATTTTTAAAGTGCATGCATATTTATGATAATATAGGGGGCAATCGGGTGTATATGATCCATAGTTATACTACGGTGAATGTGTCCAACTTTATCAATATATATAGTCTATTGGTGGTATTGTTACGCCATAAGCTGGATGGATTGGCATGTCCGTGGATGTTGCTTCATATACTGCTCTTGGAACCCATTATGCTGAGATACATCAGTCGGTGATGTCACATGGGTGGATTAATTTTTGGTCAAACATGAGTTGTCACACTCAGCTGGAGAGAGCTCTGGAAGTTGTTTCCAGCTGGGTGTGCCAACTTGTATTTGGCAAACAAGTTCAATCTATCGTAGCTAAATGCATTAAATGCATTAATGGAAATTGTTATCCAGCATATTATCTGCATATTTGTTGTTTGCCCAAGAGTTATTTTGTTTTGTTGTATTGTAAATTTCAGGGTTCTTTGTGTACTTCCATTTCATCCTGTTAGATGTTATTGTGGCAGTGTTTTGAAACATCATGATTGTGTAGAATAAAGAATCTCCGTTGAACTTTCATCCATCCGCCTCTGAGTTATTTATCACTACTCCAGCGGTTACATTGATATAATCTTTTGCAGAATGGCGTAGATGTTGTCCATTTCGAATGAACATCCTGTACAATCACCGTGGTGGGACACCTGTCTCCTCTTATTTAATATATCACTGTTACTGTTCAGTTTGAAATAAATAGGAGTATGGTCGCTATCCAAATCCAAATTCGTAATAGATTTACATAAGGAACGATCGTTTGTTTCTGTCTATTTCTTGAGTTATGAACCCCAAAAAACAAAGGCCAAACTGTGTAAATGGGCATAGCCCATTTACACTATGTTTGGCCTTTGTTTTTTGGGGTTCATAACTCAAGAAATAGACAGAAACAAACGATCGTTCCTTATAATTAAACTTGAGGGGCAATAAATTTGAACACTCTACTTTGCGGGATTAAAATAAAAACCAAGTCGCGTCACGCTTCCTATTGATAACTGAATGAAAAGGCATAGTTTTCTAAAATTCTGTTTGAAATAACGATCCATTTCACTGAAACATTAAATTTAACTCTGGTTTTGACCATTTCCTGAGAAAATGAAAACACAGTTTGTAAATGTGGAGTTCGATATAAACCCAGATGACATGAAGTTGGCTGAACTTTGTCTCAGAAAGAGTTCATTCAGGCTATTTGGAAATTGGAAAGTTTTGTTGGCGTGAGTTTTGTTTGTGGATTATTATCACCGGCCATTGTTTACGTTTGATTTTGGGTAAAGCGATGAACGCAGACGATCATCTAATGCATATAAACAAATCGAACATGGAATAAAAAGCATGATAAGGATTTCATTGTTTATTAAATTTTATTTTGAAAGTCTTTTTAATATGATGAGATAATTATTAATTACTTTTCATGTTGAAACAATCTGAGCGTGGAGGGGTTCTTTGCCATTTACACCGCGCAACGTAAACTTTAAGACAGACATTGGGGGCGTGGTTTAGGGTGGGCCAAAATGCGTTTTTTGCAGTTCATTGTGTTATGGAAAGAAACAAGAGAGATACTTCAGCCAATCATTTTGCCTGAAAATGCATGAACAGAAAAAAAGGTTTAATTATGGTGCTTTGCGGCAATATTTACATTATTACCAACATTATCAAAATCCATAGTCACACCTTCTGTTCGTACAAACTGAATCTGTACATGAGTACCAATACATAACCAGTAGAATCCATGTCATTTGTACTTACGATACGCAAGCTATCTGCTATACTCGAGGGTATATCTTTTAGTCTGGGTGATTGGACACATTGTGTCACATTGTGCTTTTTCACATAAGCACATATGACAAAAAGGGGTGCCGAAGGCCATATGTTTTTCCAAAAAGGGGTGCCGAAATTGGGGTGCCCCGGGATATTGCCATTGGATATAGAGGTGATGAGAATCAGATACAACTTCGTTGTAATAAAGGGAGATAACTCTGTACGATTAAGTACAGGTTATGGAAAATCAAGCAATCTGATTGGTTAGCAATAATCTATATAAATGATCTATATAAATGAAACAACAAGAGCACAAGGAATAGGGTCAGAAGTTACAAGAATAGACTAGAATAGCTAAATTTAGTAATAATAAGCAAAGCTGTTCCAGATAATAGGCTTTTCTACTCTACCGGAGTATACTCCAGGACAAAGGAACATGCCTAGATAAACCAAAACTTTTGCATACATAGATAGAAGCAGAGAATTCTGAAAGAATTCGAAAAAGTAAAACCTGTCGGGTTGTTTGTGGTAATTCGTGATACCCCAATTCAATCGAACGCACCCTCCGAACATACCCCTGTCTTGTTATAGGCCTTTATGTAACATAGCAACCACGTACTACCATAGAAACCAAGATGGAGGACCCATGTATACAAAATGGACGACGGAAACACGTATCACCCTAACAACACGCGCTGCGCATGCGCACTAACACCACGTATCACTATGGGGATGACGTCACAAGATGGTCGCTCACGCGGGTTACCACGGCCACACAATATGGCACCACTGGGCCACATGACATGTCGTCACTTCCGAGGTCCGGCACCGAGGTCTGGCCAATAGGTCCTCAAAACCACATTACATACTACTAACGTCATGTTGTTCATTACCTGGTGGAACAACCTCGAGAATATCTTAACCCTTTACCTAACATGAAAAGCAGACGACTCTTGCAAACAAATTTCTTGAATTACTAATTTTTTTCATTTTTTGTCTCAAAAACATAGGTTATGACCCCTCGTTGGAACGTCTCTATAAGCACACGGCAGTGAAGAGGTCAATAGTCAGCAAATATTCACTTGTTTTAAGGATGTATACCCGTTCCGATAGAGGAATGCAGAACGTCACAATATGAACTATTCGTATACCCACCCACAGATATTATGGGGGGAGGGGGTTCAACTTGTTTTGGACAGTATATATATATAACTTGAAGTGTCGTGAAATTCGATTCGAGATTTGATTCAAAATCCTCAGTCTGATTCGATTCGGGATTCGGTTCGATCCGATATTTGAGATTTGCTGGGCCATACACGCACGACTCTTGAGAACAGCTGACACAAATCACGTTGCAATTATCATGAACTACGATAGTATTACTACATTAACCCTCTACCTAACACGAAAGGCAGACGACACTTGCAAAACAAAATCACTGAATAACTATTTTTTTTATTTTTTGTCCCCCAAAGCATAGTTTATGACCACCATCAACGAACTCGTTCCAATGAGGGGTCATAAGCTATGCGTTTGAGACAAAAATGAAAACAATAATGAAAATTGAATGGTGATTTGTGTGAATAGTGCTGACCGGTTTTGACCGCTACTTTTGTGGAGGGTTAAAGTTCAGTTACCAGTCGCACACATATGTTTGAAATACGTATAAACACAAGATAAAAGCTTCTAACAACATTTCAGCACAAAAAGTATGCACTTGAACGAAAAACTGGCTTAACCCTTTACCCAACGCAGATGATATCAAAATTTATTATTTTAAATATAATTTTTTTAAATTTTTCCAAAAATTTCAACAAAACCATATCATGTGACCCCTCGTTGGGACGAGCTCGACGAGCTCGTCCCAACGAGGGGTCACATGATATGGTTTTGTTGAAATTTTTTGAAAAATAATATTTTTCAACTGCTGAATTTGCATATTATGCGGACGGATGTGGGCGATCCGTTGGGTAAAGGGTTAAATTAGGCTGATGAAACTATCTTACATCTATAAAACATGTAAGACGAGGCAAAGAAGTCCGATCAGAAGTTACAAATTTCACGCATTTTATATCGTCCCTGGAGAGCAACAAGGCGCCATCTGCTAGGTTTTGTTTGTTTCAATGCTTCAGCATTACAGATGACGGCTTGTTGCACTCAATGGGTGATATATGAGTGTCTTGTTGAATGGGAATTTATGGCTGTGTCTATGATCGGAACTCCAAGGCTCAATCGGGCTTATTCTTATTTTGGACCCCTGAAATCATCTGAGTAATGAAACTGGACTCGTCTCTGTTTTGGGACCATCTTTAAATATTATTAACGTTTTGATACTTTTGTACGTCTTATGACGTACGAAATCAAACAGCGCGTTGATACTTTGTGGTAATTTGTTTTGTTATTATTTTTCGATTTTTTAAAGTTTTAACCTCAATTCCTATTTTCTCCCGAATAGTGCTCAGTGACAACCGTTGAGCCAAATGTTATCGCAGCTTGAAATATTAATAATATAATCCTGCTGTCAAGACTTCAAAATATGAGGATACTGGAGCAAAAGCCAACACTTTCCTTGCTTATATTTCATATTCAGTTAAACGCAAATAATAATTTCTTTATATAAATTTGTTTTATTACAAATTATTGGAGAGTGCCCGTGGGCACTCTCCAATAATTTGTAATAAAACAAGTTTGGAATAACAAATTCAGACCACCAAAAAAACTCTAGTCCTCAATCAGATCAGATTATTTATTATTTATTTATTGGTGTTTAAGGTGTTATACTTATGCACAATGGCTAATCATGACCGTAATGAGCACTCTCCAATAATTTGTAATCAAACAACTTTTAAATAACAAATTCAGACCACCAAAAATAATCTAGCCCTCAAGCAGATAATCACTTATGTGAAAAATATATTGTTATTTGAACTTTCCGACGTTTGACGTCGTATTTTGGAAAAAAAAACCTTGAAGAAACTGAATTCCCAGTGACGTTTGAACGTGGGATAATTAAAGTCTCAAAGGGTTAAAATTCAACTTATCTGTTCCTCGCCATGGTGTTATATTGTTATCTGTCTCGGTCTACCAGCCTCAAATGTCTTCTTTTGTGCATCAATAATTAAAAGTTGTGAAGGCGTGTGAACGAAAGGAGCAATGAACAAACCCCTATAAATGACGAAAACAACATTAAATGAATTTAGTAAAGTATGTAGTAAGTAAACAAGAATTGGGTTTTCCAAACAAAAACTAAAATTGAGGGAAAAAATGAATCAAGCGATATCCAGTGACTCCTTAGTTAATAATTAACGCAAGCCTGCCGGCCTCCCGTGGATGCGGCATACCTCCTGATTTTGGCTTTGGAATTCAAAGTACAATCTATTTTTTTTTTTCGTTGGAAGCCGGCGTATGGATATTTTTGCAATAAGGAATACCTCCTCACGGAAGGGATGGAATACACAATTAGTCGGAGTACCCCAACAGAGCATTAAACATGGTGTACACTCAGATCTAGCCATCTATCAGAGTCGTAGGATTACGGGGTTAAATTGATGTTCAAATGATGGAGGAAAATTTATGTTCTTATCAGTGCTCAACCGACAGCCAGTGACTGTCGTCTGAACCCTTGTTCGAACGTAAACCTTGCCACCTTATAAGTACCCTATCCGCTTCGGACTCTTAGGATTCCTGAAGGTGCCTGTGGCTTACAACGGCAAAGGGTGATCAACGATAATTCATTGAAAAGATTATTTATTTACATGTACGAAGAAATATAATATGAAACAAATTACTCACAAAACTTAACCATAAGAATACACTAATTACGCGGATAAAAGTTTATTCTTTAGGGCCCTCGACGTCTCCCACAGCTAGCTGTGTCCGCTGGATCAACCCCACCTCATCTTCATCTTCTCACGGTTTGTGATAAATACAAAGTGTCTATTCACTTCTCGTTGCTTCCTCCTCGCAGGGTTAACTTCATTGTCAGTCGGGCTTAACTCATATAATGTTCTGCTTGTGTGCCTCTATCAGCGTTCTCACAGTTCAATCACAATTCAATCGGCGTCTACCACAGTTCACGATCACTTTACGCCTTGCCTGGCTCTCACGGGGTTAAGTTATTCTTCGCCTTCAGATGTATTTAACAAAGCTTACATAAATATAGTCTGCAAAGTGTTCTCAACATCACCAATTCTCGCACCGCCTAAAACTATGTTATCTCGCGAGCTATTCCAGCGCTTACTCAAACTCTCAATACGGTCTCTAGGCCTCAACGTTACAGCTTTTACTTCTTTTGCTACTATGCCACTACGGTTCTCAACCGTTAACAAACTACTATCGGTTCCTTACAACCCTCACAGGGTTACGACAATACGCGGACTTTCAATTTCGGTGCCTATGACCCTCCACGGCCAAGGTTAAATTCGGACCTTCTCTAGGTGCCCTCAGGCCAACTGCCTATGTATGTCTTGCCTTCTGAAACAGGTAATACCGTTTATCTAAATGCATATAGCTCCCTGGGCTCGTACTTCCTGTTCATGATCCTATTCTCATATATGGCCACCGACTTGGCCCGCGACTGCTCCTATTCTAAATATGAGCTCTGTGGCTCCCTTACATCACAACGTGCCTATACTTTCGCACCGATGCGGCACCTTCTCTAACCTACAGCATGGGACCTCCCCGTCTACTCGCAACGACCCACAGCCTTACACCCCTTCCGACTGGAAGTGGCTGGAATGATTTTTTCGAGAAATTCCCCGCTTTTTATTTGGATAGCCAGAACATTCATTCTCTATTAATCGCATCTCTTGAACTTGGCCGCTTAGATCTATCATAATTTAACACTTGCTTTAAAGTTCCTTTGAAAGACTCGCATTTTGGTATCTTTCGACATTTCGGAGACAGGATGGATGCGTAATATGGGTGTGTGTCCAGAACATATGTGATGCACTGTATTCTACAATTAGATTTTAACTGGCTTTAATTACCCAGATAATGATAACCGGAGAGAATATTGTCTCTCTTAGTACTGATCTGTTATCAGATAGCCCATGTGGCGTTCAACAAGTGCGCCATAATGGACATTAAATTTCATGCCTAATTAGCAGAGTTTGAATTATTGCGGATCTGTTTTCGGGGTCCGCCATATACCTATCTTTACGTTTTACATTTAACCCAGGCAGAAATATTATCACAAAACATTTACACTTATAAACAAAAAAAATCGCAATTTATAGCTATCACCTTGCCGATCAGATACCAAGTTTGAGCTGCATCATGTCTGAATGATTGCCTTGGGTTTGTGCTATTTAACATCTAGCAGAAAGATTGCGCTTGAAAAGTCAATCTGGCAAATCCTTCAGATGGCTGAAAAAACTACTCGAGTGTATGTCGGAATGAATAACCCCCAATGATCAACCAAAAAGCATTATTATATATAACACTGAATAGGTTTAACCCTTTACCCAACGTAACGGCCAAAACCGGCCAGCGCTATTCTCAAAAATCGCCAGTTAATTTTCATTATTTCTTCATTTTTTGTCTCAAAAACATAGGTTATGACCCCTCGTTGGAACGAGCTCGTCGAGCCAACGAGGGGTCATAACCTATGTTTTTGAGACACTTCTTGACGGGACTTGGCGGACTGAAATTGCAAGCTGAAACTCATTCCAGACATGTTCGATTGAATTAAGGTCAGGGGATCTTGCTGGTCAGTCCATACGCTCAATCCCGTCCCTCTGTCGGTAGTCACGGACAGCAAGGGCAACATGAGGACCGGCATTATCGTCCATCAGAATGAATCTATCACCCACTGCACCTGCATACAATTGACGTGGGCATCCAGGATCTCATCAATACACCGCTGTGCAGTCAATGTACCACGGTCAAGGACACAGAGGTCAGTACGTCCCTCTCAGCTGATGCCGTCCCAGACCATTATTGACCCTTCACCATAGCGGTCCTGTTCAGCAATGTTGGCTGCATGGAATCGCTCTCCTGGTCCCTAGAACGCATATCTGTGTGGTCTAGGCAGTACCTTGACTCATCTGTAAAAAGGACAGGTCACCAATCTTCTCTGGTCCATCCAACCTGGTCCAGGGCCCATTCATATCGTGCCTGGCAGTGGTTCTGGGACAGTGGAATGTAAATACATGGTCTTCTCAATCAGAGACAACCTTCGTGCAACCTTACCCGGATAGTCTGCGTCGAAACATTTACACCGGATGCATTTCTGAAGGTCACTGCGAAGCTGGGTTGCTGTAGCAAAGCGATTCCTACGGGCCTGAATGATCAAAAACAGGTCTTGAGCTGCAGATGTTGCCCTGTCTCTGCCACCACCGTGGCGTCTTACTGGTGTGCCGTACTGCTGAAATCTTGCCCAGGCTCTGGCGATCATCGCATGGTGCACACCAAGGGCTACACCAACCTGACGATGAGTAGCCCCTTACTCCACCATCCCTACAGCCCGCCACATTTCTGCTTCAGACAAATGTCTTCTTACATTTGCATTCGCCATATTCAATCATTAAATCACAAGGGGTTGTATTGAAATGAAAAATGAATACCCTACACATGTCATGTACATGTTGGCAGTACACGAAAACATCATGAGAATCAAGGGGCACATGCTTTCCATGACTGTCACGAAAAGTCTGCCTGTCAAGAGAGTTAATGTAAACGCTGGGGACCATCTCAATACATTCCTCAATCATATCCACCAAAAATATCGCAAATATGTCACAAGCAAATTTCACAATTATGTGTTAAATATTTGGCGCTTAGCAAACTTTGAGTAGTATACAGACATAGAGGATTTCTAATGATTCGCGATTTCAAAGGAAATTTCTGTTGCGAGTTCACTTAAATTAATCTGAGCCGAGGTTTACTGAGGCTCTTATCGATTTAAGTGAACGAGGCTCATAAATTTCATGTCAAATCCTGACGACTTTGAGATTAATTTTATCGTAAAATGTGCCTAAAAAAATGCTTAAGCTGCGTTTTGGGGGAAAGAATTTTAACCCTTTACCCAACGAATCGGCCGCATCCGCCCGCGTAACATGCAAATTCAGCAGTTTAAAAAATATTATTTTTTAAAAAATGTAAACAAAACCATATCATGTGACCCCTTGTTGGAACGAGCTCGGCGAGCTCGTTCCAACGAGGGGTCACATAATATGGTTTTGTTTACATTTTTTGAAAAAATTTCAAAAAAATGATGTTTAAAATAATAAATTTTGATATCGTCTGCGTTGGGTAAAGGGTTAACTTTATAGCTAATGTAACGACTAAAACTGTTCAACGCTGTTCACAAAAATCGCCACCGAACTTTTTTTTCAATTTTTGCCTCAAAAACATAAATTATGACCCTCACTGGAACGAGGTCGTCAAGCTCGTTCCAATGAGCTATCATAAGCTATGTTTTAGAGATAAAAAAAATGAAAATATTTAGTTATTCGGGAAATGCTGTCTGCAAATGGCGTCTGCTATTTGCAGTAGGAAGACAGTTAATGAAAAATAATAGAAAACTAATTCAATTCTACTGCCAAAACTAACTCACAATGCTTCGACGTCGACGTTGACGCATGACGTCATTTCCGTATTAGACGTGCTGTGAACGATATTTTCTGTAATAAGCTATTTGATGGCGATTATGTGATAAATAGGCCTAACACATTTATCATACTGACAACATCCCTATCTGCCTAACCATGTACTTGTTTAACACATATTGTCAACGAAACAGCACATCACACATCCAAACTTGTCATACATTGACCCTGACTGGACACGAACTCAACATGATGGGATAGCAGTCCAACGTTCGACCTACTTGACCGCTGTTGACCACCAACTTCTTTGACCTATGCTCGTGGTTGCATATACATGCATGTATCGCCATCGTGAGAGCTGGATAGACCACACCCTACTAAAAGCGTTCCCCAATTTAGTAGTTCTAATATTCATAGACGTAGCACTATATCCGACCCTTCTGCAAATTAAAATTTTGTGTTTTAGCTGTTGGGGTTGACTGTACTTGCTGTTACTTGTTTACTGGTGTTCTTTCCTCTGCAATCCGTACAACCCCGAATTATTACCGTGCAAATGAAATAGAGTGCTCGAGTTGGTAACGTCCAAAGGGATTCTTCCATTTAGGGAATGCTCTGTCCATAACCTGCCTCCAAACGAATTTTTCTCTCACCCTGCCGTAGTGTGATTGCACAGTTGATCCTGGGGTGTCCACAGGGTTTCTGTTGTTTGTTTCGTCAAATGTCAGACCACATGTCCAAGTATCATTGACATAATTCAACATCCTTCGCCAGAGGTGTAAAATTGCTCATTCAAGCCACAAGGCTCGATTGTCTGAAGAGCTAGGCTAGGTCAAAGATATTGGAACTCAACTTAAAATGATGCCATTTTATTTTTTATACAAACGTCATAATGGTGGGAAAATATTTAGAATTGCTCTCCTTTCTAATTCGATAGGTATATGGAGTGTTGATTTATTGAGACCACCTGTGACTATATCAGATTTTATACGTGTAGATCGTTTATCACTGGAGATAAAAGATACTCAATTGATATAGTGTTTGTTTAACATTAACCATTATTCTTGCTGCTTATACACACATCGCCGTCGCCAGGTGGGTCCTAATGGGTCTGACATGGAGAGAACCCAGCCGGTATAAATTATTGGATATTATCAGCTTTGTGGAAATACTAGACAATTGCTCGTCATATGGACGGAAAAATTAGCAGTAATTACCTTTGGAACATACAATAAGAAAGATAGTCCACAGAAACAGCCATGGGAATATGCTGAACATGCAGTACAAATACAAGGGAACTGGGAATAAGTAACGGCTGTCACTTCCGCGCTATTTTGAAGGTTGTCCCGTACAATAAAATACACACTTACGCTGTAAGTTATCACGGGCAACATCCAGGATACATGGAGATTTAACACTGGATATCGATTTTAAACTAGTTTAAAATAGACATCCAGGTATTAATTCGCCACATAACCTGGATGTTGACAGAGATAAAGTTTTTTATCTCTTGACTAACGTGAATTTTTTGATTTGATTGGTTGATAGATATGTGGTATGAGACCATATTCATTGAAACCCACGATACGTCCGCCCAGCCACTGACAAATTTCCCATACCCAGTGGAAGCCTCGTTCCGAAATCTACAAACTGACCATACCCCGTAGAAGACGCGTCATTCCAGTTTTACAGTGTACATGTATTATATTTTAATTTTTTATCTCCAAAATATAGCTCATGACCCCTTATTGGAATGAGCTTGTCGAGTACCCTCCAATGTGGGGTTCATAAGCTATGTTTTTTGAAACAAAAAAGAAAAAAAGAAATTCTATAATGTTTTTATACTAGTCATATCGGCATATTTTCACAAAAACTCTTTTGCACAAAAATTCCACAGAAACCTGTATGGCTCAACAATGGAAGATAAAAGAGTTCACACATGAAATAGATTGTACTTCTAAAACGGAAAGTCAATAGATAAATTCGTTACCCCGTGTCTGATCACGTGGTACGGGTTTTTACGGCCTCATGGGATACGGCTGGCTTCGGGTAGGTAAAAACCCGTACTACGTGATCAGACACGGGGTAACTAATAGTCCCGACGCCTACTATAGAATTAACTTAACAATTCTAATCACTGTTTCCTCCGCGTCGAAGTTGGGTAGTGAAGTTCGAAGGTTATTCTAAGCACCTGGATATAGAACGTGCAACAAAAGGGAACCAACAGCGCAAGCTTTTACCATTTGCATGTTTTAAAATAGCCGACGACATTGCAATAAGTTTCGCCGCTTTAGTCATCCAGATGAAGAATTGCGTCGTGATAAAGGAACAATGGTTTTATTATATAGAATCTTGACAAAGAAAGGCCATAGTTTAGATGTAGACGATTTTGATTGGTAGAAGGCTAAATTATCTTTGGTGGTCGAGAATATTTTCAGTTAAGGCTCTGCGAAGCTTGGATTCGATTTCGAATCTTAACTTAGTATTCGGTTCGATTCGAAAACGGCTGCCCAATTCGTTTTCCTTCAAATCTTTTCACTGGAATTTCGCCGGGTATCAGCCATCTTAGTTGTCTCACAAAACGTATAGCTGAGATAGAAATTGAACATAAATAATGGTGAAAATGAAGACTGACTGTAATTTCCGCTATATTAATATAAAAAAAATAATCTGTGCTCATGCCACCATCTATCGTAATTCCTGTTTCACGAGTCCCACTGCTGAAAGCACATTTAAAGTTCCAAAGCAATATCGGCGATGGGCTCACGGTTGCTAGCAGCTTGCCCCGTGCAGTGCCCAGTATAGAATTATCGCACCCGTTTCTATTTTTGAACAAAAATCCTTACTGGGTAATATTCCAACTACATCATCAAGGCATGCCTTCGACGAAGGCATGCCTTGATGGTGTAGTTGGAATATTTTATCTGTCGGGACTTCAAAACGCCTGTATTCGAGACGAGGTTCGATTCGTTTTCGAATAAAAGACTCGATTCGATTCGAGATTCGATTCGAATTGATAAGACGTGCTTCGTAGGGTCCAATTTTTCAGTTTACTGATTTGTTGTGATCTATTGGGCATTCTTTAATAAACTTGGCAAAATAAAGGCGTATCTACAGAATATCAATAAAGAAAAAGAAAATACAAACAAAGGATATGAAAACTATTTTTAAATCACCTACTTTTAATAAATACCAAACATGTGCTTCGGGAAGGGAATCAGCAAAAATATACCACTACAAATCACGCTGGTCATCCGTTTACCACCTTTGCGGTGCAGTACCTCGTTTGCGGTTTAAAAAAAGACGGAAACGGTTGAAGGTAGGTGTCATAAAATATGGTATAACTGCTATTAACTTGCGTATATCACTAAAAAAATTAATCTGGCGATCTATGGAATGTTATTGCATTCTTGTACATAGTGTCGGTGTGTTTTATGAAGTAATTGAGCTCTGTTATTGAAAATACATTAGCGTTCATCCTCATTCTTTCGGAAATTTTCGTCAAAATTTGTTCTCTCCGTGAATATCAAAGGCATAGAAGGTCAAACCTTCGCTCCATTGTTGCTTCAGACTTTTGTCTTTGAGTTTAGGTCAGCTTCAGCTTTCATAAAAAGTCCTGCATTCGCCTTATTTGGCAGCTTCGACGAGAGGTATTGAACTTTTAGAATACCCGATTTGCGGTGTTGTCTAAACCGCAAAAGGTGGTAACTTACACCGCAAGTAAGGTATTCATAAAAATCAATTACCCCCCTCGATAAATTCCGTTTAAACATGTTTTCACAAATGGCTCACAAACGTAACTTACACATTTGGCTAAACTAAGACTACTCTCTATACGGATGCTGCTCCAAGGACTCACAATAGCATATTTTAAATATAATTCGCAATTCAAACCCAACAACTGGAATTTTTATCTCCATATTTCCACTTTAAAATATTTCAAAAATTGTTTTTTATTTCTCTCATGAAAATATTTCTTGGGTGAAAGTATTGGTGATTAATACCTACCCTGAAAAAGTTTGCAACACAAGTAGACTTGTTGAAATGCGTGTACGTACCAATTTTCCAACTTGTATGCGAAACAATCTGTTGTTTTTTAAACCGCGAGGTACTGCACCGCAAAGGTGGTATTCGGATGACCAGCGTGCAAATCAGTTGTTTTGTTTTGAAACGTTACGCTCACTGTAGAAAGATTTGTTGTTAACAAATCACCTTTCCGAAAGAACATCGTATCACACTATTAATTAGCAGTGCTCACGACAGGATGAAAATAATGTCTCCCTGTTGGCGACATTTAACCCTTTACCACCCGTAACGGCCAAAACCGGCCAGCGCTATTCTCAAAAATCGCCAATTAATTTTCAAAATATTTTCATTTTTTTGTCTCAAAAACATAGGTTATGACCCCTCGTTGGAACGAGCTCGTCGAGCTCGTTCCAACGAGGGGTCATAACCTATGTTTTTGAGACAAAAAATGAAAACAATTAGTTATTCAAGAATTTTTTTGCAAGTGTCGTCTGCTTTTCATGTTAGGTAAAGGGTTAAATAAATGATCACAGCGGTCATCAAGCTTCTGTTGTTATACATAGAATACTTTGGCCAACCGCAGATTTGTTGCGGTTCTCACATGAGAAGGCCTTCATTACCTCTGTGCTCTCAACGTCACACCATCCCCTCCCTTTCTCTCCTCCCAACGCTCTGAAACGAACTTTTTGACGATATTCCTTTCACATTCTTTCCCTTTCACTGATCAGCATATACTACCCATGAATCTTATTCTGCCAGACCCATATTTTGGACATTCTAGAAGAAAGAGTTTTCTATAGAGTCTTCATTACACACAAATTATACGTCTTTCCCCACTAATCTACAGCGACCTTGACCTCAGTCTCGACAGCAGCGCCTCCTTCCCTCAAATGTGTCATCGGGGAACTCCTCAAAACTGGCTTATCCATATCACGCAGGCGCCCAGAGACCTCTTTGCTATGACCCTCCTCACAAATTTTCGGTTACTAACCCCCACGACGTCTCTCTTTTGGCGATTTTTTACCGTGGGTTGTTCTCCCTTCTGGGTCCGAGATCAGTATTGAATAGTTCTCCATTAACTCCCTCTCTTGTCCAACCCACCTTGTACGGATATTAGAATTCCAAATATTTTGCAACTTTACTTTACACTATCGGCTGTCTGGGAGATTTACCAAATATTTAAGATAGCACAGCTTCGTCAGCTTTTGGGGACCCGGGACAGGCTGCGCGAGCAGAATCTGCTCGCACATATAGTAGTGTTGGTAAAGGACACGGACAGTTCGTGGCCCCAATGTGTATACACTAATTGGTATACACTCTTCAATTATTTATATTTATTTATTGTTTTTTAAGGTCACATACTTAATAGCTAATCACGACCGTGACAGTTTTACGGATGGATGAAGCCGGAGTACCCGGAGAGAACCACCAACTGTCAGCTCCTCAGCATTCTAACTCTGTTCAAGCTCCGCTCAAGCAGGGTTACAGCGGTTGAAGACATGTGCTCCACCGACGTGCAGTACGCCTTAGTACACGGCGTCATCGTGTCCCCATGTAGGCAACCGGGATAAAGTGCCTTGCCCAAGGACACAACGCGGGTAGTCCCGGACCGCGATCGAACTCGGCACCTCTAGCATAGAAGTTCAACAGTCTACCACTGAGCCACCGCGCTCCCCCATTCTAAATTCAGTTGGGTTAAAAGTAAACTTAAATCAACTTGATTGAGTAAATATGAAACCAAATGGGTTCATATTCACTCAACCCAGTTGATTTGATTTGATTTTTAACCCAACTCATTTTAGAGTGTAGAGCACCAGATTAATTTTGGTTGTCGAAATTCATTCAAACGGGTTTGCTTTGAAACATTTTATTGGAGAGTTCCTCTTTCCAATAAATTGTCACAAAACAAATATATATGGATAGAAATTGTTACTTCTAAAAGAATATGAAGGTATTTTTATTGAGGCACCAAAACGTTTAAATAGAGACTAAATATGGCCTTCTAACACTTGTCCAGTTAATTGGAAAAAGACAGATGTTGGCATTTTAACCAATGGTGGCCTGTGCAGTTCACACAAAGTGGGCTTTAGATCGGTAATGGTGTTGGGTGAGTTACGTAACAGTTGATATTTGCCTGTATCTTGTGCAGTGAAGAGGAAACATAACTGTCTGTTATCATTATACCTTATGCACTATTTTATGATTTACAATAGAAGCCTTTTAAAAGAAAACTAAACTTGAGACTTAACATATTACAAGGTATTTGCATATACGTTAGTTAAGGGTTTTCATCTTGTCCTTGAGTGAACAGAACCCGGTGACATATTTGTTTTATTTGGATCAAAGTGCTTAAAATGCGATAAAATATTTGTTATGGCGCATCAACCTTTTCAGATGCCAAAATCACAAATTGAAATGACATTCAAGTTTCCTCTTTTTCAAATATGAATGTCTTTATTCTCCCTTCTCTTCCTTTTAGAATTTCTACAATGCGCGTCAGCGAATTTCCAGTTTGACAAAATTTGAAAATAACGGTGTTTTTATTTTCTTATTATTATGAAATGAAGAAAGAGCTGATTACTGCCTATTATATCGCTTTATAAATAACTATCGTCATATCACTATTCAAACCATTTGTGCATCATCCACACCAGTTATTTAACCCTTTGAACCCTAGCGGCAGCTTTTCCAGTCAGGAACATGATACGTCATAACATCATTATATAGGATGGCTGTTCAGTAAATGTGTAGGGTAGACCAATCAATATTTTCAACGTGCAGCCCCGAGGCTGCACGTTGAAAATATTGATTGGTCTACCCCAAATAATGAATATGGACTCTTCTAATTGCTGCCATTGAACTGGCATGGAAGATACAACTGGAGTTCAAAGGGTTAATATAACGAAGCATGAGCAATATACTTCTTCACTTTTCGAAGCATAGACAAAGCCCCCATTTATTTATTTATTTATTTATTTATTTATTGATGTTTAAGGTTACATATTTTTGCACAATGGCTAATCATGACCGTGACAGTTTTACGGGTGGAGGAAGCCGGAGTACCCGGAGGGAACCACCGAGCAACGACGAGCACCTGCCAGCTCCCCCAACATCGTAACTCCGCACTGCAGCTTAGGCAGGGTTAGATTGGTTGAAGACATGCGCACCATCGACGTGCAGTACGCCTTAATACACGGCGTCATCGTGCCCCCACGCGGGCAATGGAGATAAAGTGTCTTGCCCAAGGACACAACGCAGTTGCCGCAGGTGGGATTCGAACCGAAGACCTCTCGGCTTGCAGCCTGCACCTCTACCTGCTGAGCCAACGCGCTCCCGACAAAGCCCCCATAGTCCCGAGGTTGGCTAGTTTTGTTCTATAATTAGAAGGGTTAAAAATTAGCCGCATCCAACTGAACTGAGTGAATATGAACCCCAGTGGGCTTATATTCACTCAACCCGGTTGATTTGGGTTGATTTTTAACCCAACTGATTTTGAAGTGTAGTTTGACCGTCTATTTACAAATGATATTTTATATATTTCTTGGGTGTCTACCAACTGGTGCTTCAGAATAATTTATCATACAGTACGCAGGTGGATTAGAAGAATTATTATAATGTGCAGTATTCAATATGTGTGTAGTTTGCTCGTATTGGATATCGGTGCAAATTGAGTGCAGAAAAACATTCCCGAACACCAGCACAAATTTCCAGGGTTTTTTTTTTGCCGAGCTCTTTCCAATGAGTATCCAGAACTATGTTTTTTAGGCAAACACTGAGATGCTACTATTGTGAATAATGTTGGTCGGTTAAGGCCGTAACGTTAGGTAAAAGAATTATGAGTTGAGTATATCGATTCTTTTATTTCTTGTTTCAAGCATCACTTGGTATACGATTAAAATATGAATACACTGTGGCGAGTTGATCAACTAAGCCTTTCGGATTTGGGTGTTCCAGTTCTTGGGATTTGGGTGTATAGGTTCTTGGGATCATGGATTCTCTGGGGTTTAGATTACATTTGTGTCGTCGATTTTTAAAGTTTTAACCTCAATTCCTATTTTCTCCCGAATAGTGTTCAATGACAACCGCTGGGCCAAATGTTATTGCAGCTTAAAATACTAATATAATCCTGCTGTCAAGACTTCTTAACTGGTTGAGTGCTAGAAGCCACTATCAGGGCTTTCAGAAAAAATGAGGATAGCAGAGCAAAAGCCAACACTTTCCTTGCTTATATTTCACATTCCGTCAAACACAAATAATATTTTGTTTAAATAAATTTGTTTTATTACAAATTATTGGAGAGAGCCTGTGGGCACTCTCCAATAATTTGTAATAAAACAAGTTTGGAATAACAAATTCAGACCACCAAAAAAACTCTTGTCCTCAATCAGATCAGATTATTTATTATTTATTTATTGGTGTTTAAGGTGATATACTTGTGCTAATCATGATCGTAATCAGATCAGATAATCACTAATGTGAAAAATTTCTTGTTATTTGTACTTTCCGACGTTTGACGTCGCATTTTGAAAAACGTTGAAGAAACTGAATTCCCAGTGACGTTTGAACGTCAGGATAATTAAAAAGTCTCAAAGGGTTAATGGACCTGCAACTCTGACCAATGGTTACCGATGCTGACACTTAACCTTTACCTGGGAGCACGGTGGCTCATCTGTTACGTAATTGGACTTCAACCCGAAAGGTCCACGGTTCGATCCCCGCCAGGGGTAACTGCGTTGTGTCCTTGGGCAAGGCACTTAATCCTGATTGCCCACTTGGGGACACGTTAGCGCTGTGTACTAAGACATATTTTACGTCGATGGTGCATTTGTCTTCAACCAATGCTATCCCTGCTTGTGTATAGTTATCACTTGAGGAGCCTGTTGCTCGCCGCTCCCCAGTGGGTTTTCCCCAGGTTCCTCCACCCGTAAAACTATCCGTCGCGGGGTGACCCTAGCTGTCGAAAGTGTCGTTAAGCCCCAATAAATATATTGCACTTTAGTTTACATGTGATTTTGCCACACTGATGCCATTTTGTCTGTTGTATACTTGGAGTATATTTACAAAATATACCACGCTGCCCAAGTCGGTAAATTATTTGGGTGTGTGTGGTAGTACATGCATCAGTCCAATATTCCATTATCTAATGTAGGTACTCGAACGGTCGCAGACAGTTTCTGCGTGCATAGTAGTGCGTTATTGTCAAGGTCCACGACTCCTCATATCAAAACTTGATCTGACTGTGCGTCTCGATCGATGTGCAGTTTGTTATACTGATAGATAACCCAACACTCACATCTGGACGTTTTCACTGCAGTTATTACAATGTTTCCCCGCCAGGGACGACCCGCGTTGTGTGGACAAGGCACTTTATCCCGTTGCCTACATGGGGTCACGATGATGCAGTGTACTAAGGCGTACTGCACGTCGATGGTGCACATGTCTTCAACCGCTGTAACCCTGCTTGAGCGGAGCTTGAACAAACTTAGAATGTTGAGGAGCTGACAGTTGCTCGTCGATGTTCGGTCGTTCTCTTCGGGTACTCCGGTTTCCCCCACCCATAAAACTGTCACGGTCACGACTAGCCATTGTGCATAAATATGTGACCTTAAACACTAATAAATAAATAGATGCTGCGCAGTGGTTTTTTCAGAGTACTCCGACTTCCTCCACCTCAAAACTCTCCTGTCGAAAATGTCGCTGAAATCACAATAAATAAATAAATAAATAAATAAATAAATAAATAAATAAATAAATAAATAAATAAATAAATAACCGTTACCCAACATGATCAGAAGACAGCAATGTGTATGCATTAGTTTTTTATACCATGATTACTTATTCTACGATATATAAAAAGCCTATGACATATTTTTTAGCTTTACACACCAACCGTGATGAACACGCCAGCAATGGGATTTCAGTAGTTAAAATTTACACCTACAGTGGAACTACATCCAAGTTGACCTTTGGTGATCTCGTCTTGAACGCAAACTTGTCTAAATTTATCACTCGTCGCCTCATGAAGAGTGAAATGAAACCAGCAATTATTTATTACGTTTTTAAATAAGTTTACCTCATAAGGTACCAAAACTTAACAAACATATGTTGTCTCGTGTTAATAAAGCATCCATAACTCGAAATAGTATGTTATAATGTTATTAAAATAAAAAGGCCCCGTAATTTGCGCGTTCCGTTTTCTATTTCGTTTCGGTGATAAAATTGCTAGCGGAAGTACCGCCCACCGGTACTCATGTAAACAAAAACAGATTCGCGCATGATTTTTCACAAGTGCAGAGGGTGAAATTCCGAATTGAATATTGAGTGAATTACAAATCAGTTCTCGATTTGAAGTAAGATGGAGTGACCTTGACCTTTATTTGATTTACTGATTATTTTTCCAGTGACGTCATGGGCGTAAACGTGATTATAGACTTGTTTCCTAAACACGTTATCGTTAAAAGTTGCCTTCTTTATTTCACGATGTGGGTTGTGCGATATGGGAAGGGTCTTATTGGAACATATTATAAGTTACACAGTTTGTTGGTGGCCTAATATGGTATATATGGTGTCAGTTAATTTCACACTGGACGAGAGCTCTCGTCCAATATGAAATTAACTGACACCATATATACCATATTAGGCAACCAACAAACTGTGTAACGAATATATCTTACCGACTGCTGCATCGATGCACAGCATTAATAACAACAGCGATCAAAATTAAATAAGAGAATTCTCACAATGTGTTCACGTGTCTTTGCCTTGTTACAATTTATGGGAGAGTACAGGTACTCTCCCATAAATTGTAACAAGGCAAATTTATACATACCAAACAGTTTCATTTCGAAGGTAACATGTCACACATCCACAGAATATGAAGCCTTTTAAGTTGCCTAACCTGCACTTCAGACCAAATATGGGCTTCCAACACTCAATCTTTCAACTGGAAGCGTTTATCGTCTGCCGCCATTTTGAATAATCAATTAACAAAGGGGAGACTACCCATAGCTGTCAGCGTATATTGATGTTGACAGGCAGTATATGGTTTTATATGCAGTCTGCATGTGACGTCTTTGAATCAATGAAATTCCCAGATACTTGTAGGAGGTAAGATATGCGTTATTGTGGTGGATTGACGGTAACATGGTCAGAGGTTTGTGGCTCGGAGCGAATGTTCAACCTCGACGCTTCACGTCTCTGTTGAATATAAGCTCCGAGCCGCAAACCTCAGACCATGTTACCGTTATTTCATCACAATAACTTATATTGTTGAGCTCGTATCTTTGCAACCAGCTGAAAATGGATCAAGGTTTCAACCACTATTGAGAATAATCAAAGAACATGTGTCTCGTGGCGCACTAACTGGATTCGAACCCGCGACTGAAGAGCCTAAAAGTCGTTGAGCAAACCGCCTATATCAACTGACAGTGCATCGTTTCTGGGGTAGTCTGCATTTTTTATTTATTTACCAAAACGGGCGAGTTGTCGAATTCAGTGAACAGTGGCAACATTTACGGCTGTAAAAATGTCCAATATCTACAACTTGATGAGCGGTGAGATTTGATTCGACTCGATTCGAAATCCTTTGTCCTATTTGACCACTGACGAAAAGCTGCAGGTTAAACATATTAATTAGTCTACCTAAAGAATGATTGTTCCAAGACAAATCATTCTTATCCCTTTGAACACTGGTGGTAACTTCCATGTCAATTCCATGGCAGCAAGAGGAACGGTCTATATTAAGTATTTGGGGGTAGACTAATTAATATTTTCAACGAGCAGCCTTCTTCTAGCAGCTGTTGAATTGGTCCACCCTGTGCACTTAGTGGGTTATCATTAAAATCGCCGGTTATTAATACCTTTGAGGTATTCGTATCAAGGGCTTTATTGAATAATGCAATTGAAATTAGGTTCCATAATTGGTTAGGAGAGCCGGGTGGTCGGTAAAAGAATCCAAACAGAATCGATCCGTTATCAGTGAATAGCTGGACCCACAGATTGTCGAGGGCATTAATGTTTAGATGCCGACTGTGTTTAAAGGAAATGCTGTTTTTAATGTAAATGGCTGCTCCCCCTCCCCTTGATGCGCGATCCTTTCTCAGTGGTGGTTGAAAGTTCGGCAGTTCGATATCCGAGTCGTTGTCGCTCACAACAAGCCAAGTTTTAGTGAAGGCACATACATCGTTGTTTTACAATTCACAGCTAAGGACATCAATCTTTGGCATAAGACTCTGGACATTTTGATGATAGAATGAGAAGGCATGTGGGGAACTGGTCACGACAGAAGAAAAGGAAGAGTCGGCGGATGAGGGTGTTGCATTCACGGACCATGAATTGTATTGACGTCACCAGCTATGACTTGAAGTATTAGCATCCAAGGGAGCTGACCAGTGATCATAGAGAGGAGAGCCGCAAAAATTAGTAGGGCGGCGTTAACACTGGACTTCCATTTGGGAGCATGTGCAGGCTGGGTTCGTGTTCGTGCTTCGGCTTAAGTAACTGTATTGCGGGGTTGGGTTCCGAATTTCAGTGTCAGTCTTCTGTTTATACTGGCAGGAGCGCAGATATAGTTTCGTCGGTGTGTGCGTGTGTGAAAGGCGGTGGGCAAGCCAAAACTTTAATATTAATTATACATTTGAGGAGTACATGGATGGCACTTTAGGGGGTCCATTATGTTTAATCTGAGGTCGAAGTCGCTGAGGCTTAGGTAAAAAATGCGAAAGATGGTGACAAAGAGTGCCAAATATGTAATTTGTGAGTGGTGAAGACATTGGAACACTTTCTCTTAGAATGTCCAAAATATCGGTATGACAGGACAGGATTCACTTGGAAAGTAAATAGAAAATGAGGTGAAGGAATGGCGGACATGTGATTGTTGGCTGTTTACAAAGGAGAGGGTTAGTAGGCTGGTAAGTGAAATCGTGAAGAGAAAAGCCCGGAATAGTCCGAGCAACATTTGGGAGCCCATGGATAATCAAGGCATAAATCTCTGTCATCGCACGCGATGTTTTTATATATTTCTATCATATCTCTTCAGGAAGAAATTCTTTTCTGCAGAGATGTACTCGCAATATATGAAATAAGGTCCCGTGCAACTACTTTAATGTGTGTGCGTGTGGGTGTGATATGAGTGTGGTATATTCATATACTTACCCCTGTACTCGAGCGCGATTTTATTTCATATACTTCAATTTTATCTCATTAACCTTTTCAATACTGGCGCCCTTGAGGTATCATTACTGTCAACAGCAACGTGGGCGAAAACATCCTGACTTGTTGGTAGATTCTGTCATAATTTAATCCAACAGCTCTGTCGAGCTGTTGGATTAAATTATTACCGAGCCTCGCTTGAGCTTTTCTGCGCTTTATATCGTCTGCTCGTTCACTGCCAATTTTTTCTTCACGCAACAATTATGCGCATAGTTTTGAAAGGGTTATGAAGAAACCATTTTCTAAAAAGATGTAATCGAAATATATCAAAAGAAACCGTGTGTGACTATCTTATTACGTTATGTCATAATTTATGTCAAAATATATTTATCATTATCAATCAATTGCTGAAGAAGTAAATAAAAAATATGAAAAATATATTGCATTTGATTGCTTATTAACCAAACCGTAAGATTCTTCACTGAACATTGCCTTAGCATAAGTTGTTGAAATACCTGTTACATTCACGAAATGAAAAATAATTTCAAAACCTTTGAATCACCCGCATAGACATTTATTTAATTAGCACTTTCCGATTCGCCTACTCTTTTTAACCCCATAAATTAAGAATGTTAGAGAATAGGAGTGTCACCCAATTGCCCTTGTTTGAATGTCCATTGAAGTGGACTATCTGAATGGAAGCGTTCCTGAGATTAATGACATGGCGTGTATCAGTTAGAATGATATACAAACAGGATATTTTTAATCTGTTCACCCATTTCGTCGATACGGTCATCCTTCTGAATGACAGCGTTTCATAGAATAGCGAAATTTATGTAAAAAAAAATTTCAAAAACGTCATGAATATATTCTTATCACGAAACGATTCTAAAATACAATCGATACCAAGAAGCAATAAGGCTCGCAATAGCTGCACGATTGTACATTGAGTTTGAAGCATACGTCACTCACTGTATCCACTGCGTCATCGCTCCCGCGAATTACTCTCCCTCACATTATGAATCCAACTTCATGAGTGATCGCAGTTCATTGTGAGGTGGCGAACATTATTTTTTTTTCTCTCTCTCTCTCTCTCTCTCTCTCTCTCTCTCTCTCCTCCTCCTCCTCCTCTCTTTCATCTTTTATTCTGGGACTGCGGGAGCTCGATAAAAGTGTGTGTGGGGTGGGGGGCACAAATATACAATACTACCATGCTTCGACTCAATGTGATAAAGGTTAGAATTGAATATCGGTACATGTACCATGACTCGCTATAGTCTCTCGTTTCGATGAATATGCCGCTGTGTGGTCACTGTCCGGCCCGTTTCTTTTACTTCAACCATCTTCCAACCCGAAGGCCAGCCTTTGGGTTGGAAGATAGTTGAAGTAGAACAAACGGACCGAAGAGACCGAAAGTGGGATTCCTTGGCTAAATAGTGTTTGTATTTGCAAATAATGTTACAGGAATGCCTGTATATTGACACGTTTGCATGCGCCCATTTTATCTCATTGTGCAACTGTGAAACATATCTGTGGAAAAAAGTGGCACGTGCCCCGTGTGCCCCTGGCTCCACCGCCTCTGCTTTTATTCTATCATTCCTCATTCCTTCCAACTCTTATCATTTTCTTTTCCTTTTTGCTTCGATTTCTTACACAATATAAATTATTCCAAATTTCACCAAAACAAAATGTATAGCTTTCTTGCTATTTTTATGTTCTTATTTTATAAGTAGTACGTGGAGACAGCCCACATAAGCTTTTAGATTGCTGCTGAATCCAGTTTCTTAACTGCTACGGTTTATTATATTCTGCTGATGTCATATATATTTGATTATCATATACAATCAGTTATGAAATAAAAATTGTTTAAACTAAACAGGACATGAGTGTGAAGCGAGTTAATCATTGAATGACAGGCTTTTAATATGTACATTTTCCCCACAATGCAACGTGGAATTTAACCAATTCAATCTTATTTGACAGAGCTCATTGAGCTCTGTCAAACAAGATTGAATTGGTTAAATTCCTAGTTGCATTGTGGAAAAGTTTAGTACTGGAAATTTCGGAATGGTGACATCAGTGTGCAGAGGGTCAAATATTGAATTGCAGCCACCCCACCCCCAAATTTTAGTGGGAGTGGGCATCTCGAAAAGATAATTTCTGTCTACGTCAGTGACTGTACAGGTAACGAAGTAATGTTATTGGGTATTTTTATCACGTGATCTAACCTTTTTCCGGCCATTAAACTCACACTTTAAATGCGATGAAGCACGATCGTTCACTCACATTAAGGAAGTAACTCAAGGTGTATTGCTGTTCTCAATTGCGTTCTTAACTCGGAAGATGAAAAATGAAATAAAAACACTTGAAGAGGCATAATTTAATGGGTTTGGAGTCGTTGTTAAAAAAAAAATCATTATTGAATGCTTAAAAAAATCAATGTTATTTGGAACTATATTTTTCTTTCAGCTTTTAATTTACGGGAAGCTCAGCTTGTTTCTCGGTCAATTTAGGCATCTTTTATCGAGTTTTGAATGTAGTGATAAATAGAATACACTACTCGTGATGATGATGATGATTTATTTTAGTAGTGAACATGCATGCCATACAATATAATGATATGGTACTGAAATATTTAAAAATATACAAACAGACATTATGGAAGAGTACACAGCAGAGAGGTGTCATAGCCAGATTGGATGTCTTTCTGACATCCCCGAAGTCATAATGGTGAGGCATTGTAGAAGACTATGACAATTTATCAGTTTACCAACACAACAATTGCCCCTCCCCGCCAGCAACCCCCCCCCCCAAAAAAAATATATTTCACACCATATGGCAACCTCCAAGTGTTTCACACCACATGGCAACCTCCGTTCCCAGTTTATAGTGGAATTTACGAAACAGAGTTCAGTAAATTGGGTCAGGACTGAGACAGGGCTGTTTACCCACTTTGTGTTGTGTGTGCGCGCAATCTACCGTTGATTTAATTTGATCTCACTTTGCTCTCAAAATACACAGATATTCTTTCGTTCTTCAGTTACAGATATTCCAATTCATATGCATATTACTTCACCCGGAAACGGTCAAGATATTAACACAATCAGTGGGACTACGCGGCGTATTAAACAAAACCACGGCCGCGGTGTGCTTTATTCATAATTATTCAGTCAACAAACACGTGTAATGGTCTGGGTAATGTCAACAAACACGTGTAATGGTCTGGGTAATATCATCAAAGATGTGTCCCTTTCACGTCTTGATTGGTGCACGTTTAGGTGATGGACCTTTTAAGGTCAAGACTGGTTCCAGACCATAACCGATCTAGATTCATTTAAGTATTTGACTGGTGGCTTGGAAGCTTGCCCAGTTTCGTAAATTTTCGTATAGACTCGAGATCCTCGAAGATCCTCTTTATAATTCATCTTTTGTACTTATCGGGATTTTAACCATTCTGGAAACGTCGTTTTCAGAACTTCCGCCTTGCGAAGCAGTACGTTATTTTTTCAAGCGATAGACTTCGAAAATTAATTTTTTATAGGAGTTTAACGACACTTTCGGTAGCCTAGGTTAACTCGTTTCGGACAGTTTTACGGGTGGAGGAAGCTGATGTACCCGAAAGGAACCACAGAGTAACGGCGAGCAACTGTCCGACTCTCCAACGTACTAACTCCACATAAGCAGGGTTAAGATGGATTGAAGACAGGTGCAGTACGCCTTAGTACAGCGTGCTCCCACGTGGGCAATCGGGATTAAGTGCCTTGCCCAAGGACTCAAAGCAATTCCCCCTAGCGGGGATTGAACCGTGGACCTTTCGGTTTGAAGTTCAATGCCTAAACCAATGAGCTAGCACGCCCCTGGACCTCGTTAATCCTTTGCCCAACGAATTGGCCGCATCCACCCGCGTAATATGCAAATTCAGCAGTTGAAAAAAAATATCATTTTTCAAAAAATTTCAACAAAACCATGTCATGTGACACCTCGTTGGAACGACCTCGTCGAGCTCGTTCCAGCGAGGAGTCACATGATATGGTTTTGTTGATATTTTTTGAAAAAAATGATATTTAAAATAATAAATTTTGATATCGTCTGCGTTAGGTAAAGGGTTAAGCAATGCAAGTTGGCCCTGGGTCGAACATCTGTATGTTATCAATTTTCCACACATACATCAAATATCATATTAAATAGCACACACTCTAGAATCCGTTAGGTTAAAAATATCAACCCAAATCAACTAGGTTGTGTGAATATGAACCCAATTGGGTTCATATTCATTCAACCCAGTTCATTTGGGTTGATTTCTAACCCAACTGATTTTAGAATGCACGGTGAACTTCAATGAACGTCAACCAGGATAAGAGAGAAAATGCAGTTATGTAGCCTCTTATGGGGGACTTTACCGTTTTCGCAAACAGGAAATTGTATAAAGTAATCTACAATCGCATTAACCAACGTGATATACGACTCATTTCCTGAATTATTACCATGGCTTACAGTACATAGTCATAACGACGGTTACAAAATGAGTGAGACATTTTCCGCATTGTTTCCAATCTGCATTGTCCTGCTGTGTGTTTTATGAAAAGAACACTATCACTGAAGAGTACGGTTTTTTTTCAAAATAGAAAGAAAATATTTTTAGAACTATTCACCATGGCAAAGCAAACTACATATAAATTGACTTGAAAGAAAAATGGGTTTTTGAAAATCAATTTTTTACCCCTTCATTGCCAGCAAATTTTGACTTGATAAAGAATTTGCTCCGACTTATTTTACCTTTTCACAAGCTCCGGGGCAGGTATTATCCACAATAGCACATGAACATCCCATACCCGAGGTAGTGGATGTTCAATGTGTTATTTCAGATAATACTGTGCCTCACCCATTTTGCTTTTATGCGTGAACCTCTTGTTGTGTGAGCCCGTTTATATATACATGTAAATTGACAACGGGGCGCTGTATAATGCTCATCCCCGGATCGCTGCTTTTGGCAGAATCGAAATATGGCCCTCCACCCGGTGGCAGCAGAGGCGTATTGGGGGCTTCTAGAGTTGGGGAAGATAGGGCCCCGAACCCACTGGGCCGACCAAGTGTTTTCACGGTTTCCCCCATCAGAAATGTGTTAGATATGGAGCCAAAAATGTGCATTTTTCTCATTGTAAAGGTGCGTTAATTCAAAACAAAGCTTTGCTTGTATTTCAACCATGCCCCTCAAGCACATGGGCCGCCACTGTTATATATATTAGTGTGTGGGCAGGGGCGGACTGGGCCAAAAAAACGTTGCTGGGAAACGTACCAAGGGGACCTCAGACCCTGACAGAATTTTGATTTTTCGAATCGAAAGAACACTGCATCCTTGCATTTTGAGCAACCAATGACAGTCCACATGGAGGGCATTTTAAAGAGCATTTTTGCACCATCTTTGTCGCTCATTTGGCAAACATGGTTGCACCAAAGGGGGCCTGGACTCATCAGCCGACCACAGTTCTGCACAATGAACACTGTTTTCTTGTATCTGACCGATCAACAGCAGACGACACTACTCGTATACCGAAATGCCCTCTATGTGGACTGACAATGGCGGTCCACATAGAGGGCGCTTCGATAAACCAACAGTCTATGCAATCAGATCCATTTCACCTTATGGTTGTTTTCACGAAATTTCATGCGCCAATTGATGGGCTGTGTAGATTTTGAGGCCTGGGTGGCTCCCAATAGGGGGACCCACACACAGCCACCCCCCCCCCCCCCCTTATTGGGAGCCTGGGAGGCTCCCAATAGGGGGATGGCTGTGTGTGGGTTCCTTTTATGACACAAGTTCGAAATACTTGCTACACACCCATTTTGTTCGTGAAAACATAGATGTTAGTAAAGTGGCCCTGAAAGCCCAGGATAAAATTTCATTCAATTTTTACGTAAGAATATCTGGAAATTTTCTGCTATCCTATTTATTTCTGATCTGGTAGGAAGAATGAACTATATTCCCACACCACCTCTTTCGTTGTCAGTGGAGATTCCGATTCAAGATAGGATGTAAAATAAAGACAAAATGAAACAATGAATTCCATTGTATACTAGAAAGAAAATTGGACAATGCTGATTCGTTTTGAGAGCTTGATAAACAATATTTCGAAAATTGTAAATATATACTTTCTTCTTGAGAAATGTTTCTTTTGCGGTTCCTGTATGCGAAAAGACACGTTTCGTTTAAATAAAAAAGCCCCAGTAATCACGTTGAGTAATCAATGAATGCTAAGAAGTCCATTTACCGAGAATTTGTTCGTCTGAGTTGAACCATTTCTTCCTGGTCTTTATATCCATGCCCTGCGATGTAAACACGTTTCAGAAGAAATGTAAACATCTTGTGTAGACTTTAAAGAAAGAACTTTTTATATTTTCTCTTTAATACGTGAACATCGTTAGATGTTTGGCTCGGGCAGGGGCGTCGCGAATATGGCCGATTGGGGAGAACTTGATTTGCACCGCTGTCACGGTTCAAGTGCTGAATGACCAAATATTCCAACGACTTCATCTAGGGCCGTGGGAGGGGGTGGGGCCGAGGTAATAATAAGATTCTTGGGTCAGGCCTGGACCCCCAAAGTTTTTACTCCTGTGCCAACAGTTAACCATTTGATCCCGAACGGCCGGTTTTCCTACCAGAAACATGATACGTCACAACATCTTAAATAGGATGGCTGCTCAATAAATGTGTGGGGTAGACTAATCAATATATCCAACGTGCAGCCACGAGACTGTACGTTGAAAACATTGATTGGTCTACCCCAAATAATGAATATGAACTCTTCTAATTTCTGCCATTGAACTGGCATGGTAGACACTACAAGATTTTCAAAGGGTTAAGAAGGGGGGCTGTATCACGAATGGAGCGCTGCACTTTACCAGCGGTTGTAATTTTGGACTGCGTGATTCTTGAAGTGATAACTTTTTAAAATCAACTTGACGTAATAAAGTTATCACTTTAAGAATTGTGCAGTCAAAAGCTACAACCCTGGGCCACTGGATACTTACGGATACTGACGAAGTTGTAACTTTGAAACATGCTGCTAAAAACGTCATTTTGACGGCTGAAAAATAGCGTGATTTTTCATCCCAAAAGTCCCCAGAAGTCTCCATTTAATAACTCATTTTGGTGGGATCAAAACCATCCTCCCCCCCCCCCCCCTCCGCCTCCCACCCAAACCCTCTTGTTATTGCTCGTGCCCTTGGCATTCGCGTCAGATGCGAAGGCATCTGCATCAATATCCCGACACTTTTGAAAGGGGGTCCGTCACAGAATTAACTCCTGGCCCCGAATTTCTTCTCCCCGGCTCTGACTTCAAGGCATGTCTTAGTTGAAGACAGACGTGAACTGTTCGCCTTAGAAAGTACATTATTACAAGTACAAGCGAATTGACATCTAATACTCCAATCCAGACGAAGCTACCCCGCCTGGAAAAATTAGCGAGGGTGTCACCAGAGGCTTTCTGGCCGTGTGGTCTATCGGGAAAATTCCCGGTGGGCCCCCCTATTGGGTTCCCCCTGGGGCTCCCAAAATCGATGCAGCCCAACACCTGTGGGTATGTGAAAGTTTGTGAAAATGACCAAAAGGCGAAATGGATCTGATTGCATAGATTGTCGGTATATCGAAATGTTCTATATGTGGACTGCCATTGGTAGGACTGCCATTGGCAGTCCACATAGAGGACATTCCGATATACCAGCAGTCTAGACTGCCATTGTTCGCTCAGATGAAAGGAAGCAGCGTTACTTAAATTTCAAAAATTCAAATTTTCTCCGATTGGGCCGATCTATGGTCTTAACGATGAGTCCTCCCCCCACCCCCGAAGGAACCATTTTTGTCGAATGATCGATAAAGATGATACAAAATGCCATTGAAGTGTCCTCAATTGTGGACTGCCATTGATGCAAAGAAAGCCGCACTCAGATGCATGGAAAGCCACGTTCGTTCAATTCGCAAAAATGAAAATTTTATCCGAGTCTAGGGCCTCCTTGGTGGATTCCCTGGTAACTTTTCGAAAGACGGCCCCGATACCCGAAAAATCTACAGCACGGAACCTGGAATGAAGCGTGGCACGGTTTGTGTATTGAACTGAAGTTTTCTGAATTGAAACTTTGGAGGATTTCGTCAGCCCTTCCACGCCTGAAATTTTTACAGTACGGATTCCTGACGAACCATTTTCAACAAATCACTGTAACTCTCAACCAGTTCTGGAGGACACCCCCTCCCTTTCAAGAGCAAAATCTTATTCACCCGCTTCAAAGTTCAAACTCGTCTTCATTTTCAGAATTACTAGTATCACTGTTCACTACCTCCGCCAAAATCAACATCCTCTTCACAGCTTTCACCAGTCTCCTCTGCTTAAAGCAGAGGAGACTGGTGACGGCAGTGAAGAGAATGTTGATGTTGGAGAAGATAGAGGTGGTAATGCGAGTTATTCTAAAAATAAAGACGAGATTGAGGCGGGTTTGTGTTTTCTTTTTTTTTTATTTGGGTTTAACGACACATTAACAGCCAGGGTCATATCATGTCGGTGACAGTTTTACGGGTGGAGGAAGCCGGAGAACAAGGAGAGAACCACCGAGCAAGGACGAGCAGCTGTCAGCTCCCCAACATCGTAACTCTGAACTCTGCACCGCGGCACAGGCAGGGTTAGATTGGTTGAAGACTTGCGCACCATCGACGTGCAGTACGCCTTAGTACACAGCGTCATCGTGCCCCCATGTAGGCAAGCGGGGGTTTGGGTTTTCATACTTATCTTAGGAAAAGAGCTTTTCCGTTTGGAGATGGGAGATTGCCAAAGAAATTTGCTCATTATCATTAAAATAAAAGCGCCACCTTACCCTCGTAAATTTGCTTGATATTACCCGGGAACTTTCCCTGTTCCCTGTTCTGAGAGTAATTTCATTCCCGTTCCCGGTTCCTAGAAAACCAGGGAATATATTAAACTCTACGTGCTGTACGTCTCAGTACACGGCTCCACCATGCCTCCATTGAGTGGCTTTCACGAGTGTACCGTCGGCGTGCAGTACAGTACGACCTCCATGGATTGGTTACTTTCCACGTGTGGGCAATATTTCCACGGACACAATAATATAAGATTCCATACACTAATCATAGGAATAATCATCAAAAATGTAATTAGTGAAGCATCGGGTACAACCAAATTACATAGATGCTAGTCCCGACGATTAGCGAGTCGGAGGATCAACGTGGCTTTTTCACAGAGAAACAGTTGGTGCTTGTTTGCATGTTTCCTTTTCTGCAAAAGGTTGCAGAACGTAGAAATTTATTTATTTATTTATTTATTTATTTATTTATTTATTTATTTATTTATTTATTTATTTATTTATTGGGGTTTAGTTTCAACAGTATTTATTTCAGATCAGATATGTTTGCAAAGAACAATATTGAATATTTACAAAAGTATAGGTGAACTGAAGTGGATTCAGCAGTAAGCTTGAAGGTTATACAAGGCTGTCTCCAAACATGATTAAACAAACTAGTTATAAACAGCTGGTACAGGAATTTGGTGTTCTTCATGTGAATGTTCATTTATATATGTGATAAGCATTTAGTAAGAGGAGAATAGACGGAATAGGGTAATTGGATTTGAGAGGTAGGAAGAAGGATGGATAGCCCAAGGAGGAAGTATGACCAGTGGTTCAGTGGGGTACATAATGGTTGGTCAACTATTTAGTTTACAGGGATGGTTTGCCTATAAGTTGACTAGTTAAGTTCAAGATCATTTTTCGTGGTCAGCATTTGTCATCCCTGTTAGATTTTTACAAACCATTGGAGAGTGCACTCTCCAATAATATGTAGTAAAGCTAATAACTTAGAAGAATTATTTTTTATCATATTAGGACTTAATATAAAACTTGAGCAGATAATATGAGAACATTAGCATGGCACCCCACTTGTCCCTAAGGCCAACGCGGAGGCTTCCAACAGATCAGCAATCAACCAGCCAATTGAAGCGTTTGCTTTGGAGGATGAACTGTTGAACGTTTTCGAATATAGACTTGTTGATTTCTGGACTATAAGATTCACAACCATGGAGCAGTATACATGTCGTAATAGGATTGGGGTTTATCGACACTTTCGACAGCCAGGGTCACCTCGTGTCCAAAGGTAAGGTTTTATCACTGCGTGTGACGTAGAGTGGAGGTTTGTTTAGAACTACCGCATCCATCTCTTTACTTGATGCTTCTGCAAAATGTTATCGTCTCTGTCGATAGAATGTCATGTTTTAGTGGAATCAGTTTTTTAGGTACACCAATTAATATGACTGTGGGTCAATGATGAAAGATGCCTCGTTTTAAAAGAGTGGATTTTCAATGTAAACTAATTAATATCTTTAACCTGAAGCCGTGCGGCTGCAGGTTAAAGATATTAATTAGTTGGTCTCCTCTCTATTACAAATCAACAGCCTTCTTGTGTAATGTAGAGAAACCAAATATCATTTCGTCGGTTTTTCTCCAAAATCGAACAAATTACAAATGTTGTTTTTGTCTCCTCTGGCATGTGTTAAATTAAGAGAGTGGTGGGTCCAGCAGTTGGGGAAGGACGCCACATTTCAATCGTGGGTAACAATGATTGTAGGGGGGGGGGTCGAAATGTCGGAAGCCAATTTATGATAAGCCACACAACAGGATACCCTATAGCTGTATGCATGGAGGGTGGCATTATCCGCGTTAACAAATGGACATCTATATACTACCTTTGATATGGGATGTCCATTTGTTATCGCGGATAGTACCATGTCCTCTGATCGGATTCTTGTGAAAATAAAGTGAGTTAAAAAAATAGAGGGGTGGGGGAGTCTTGACGCCCTTACCCACTCTGTTCACCAATAAAGAGCCGTCGTAAAAAGAGCCGCTGTAAATGAACTGAGACATGTTCGAAGCAAGTTTTCGACGAGAACTTGAGAGCACCGAAATGAGGTCTCAACTTTCTTTGTCACACATGATAAGTAAATTACCATCATGTGAAGGCAGATAGCTTTACATTATGTCGAACTAATATCAGAGGGGATTTCTTTCTTCCGGTGGAATGAACTGTAATCACATTTTCGTGATGTAGAGAACATGTTCTCTGTAATTTCACATTTTCCATCAGCGAGAATTCAGACTGAAATCAGTTTATCAGATCTGTTTTTCATCAGTGGCAGAAATGGTGAAAATGGGAACACATGGTGGGAGCAAGTGTCCCACCCTCTAGTTTTTTGTCCACAGACATGTTTCGTGAACTGGTGGCACTAAGGGGAGTGCGGCGCATAGTGAAGGAGTGCCTGTACCTCTAAATGTAGTATTTGAATCCCCATTTGCCCCTCCTCTTCCACCATACACAGACGCCCATCCCAACACCCACACCACTGCACCCTTCCCCCCTCACTCACACACACGCACCCGCACACATATAAACTGTCTTTCTTTCTTTATTCCCATACAGACCCAGCAGATCTACATATCCAGTAATGATTTACAAGCTCGGAAGCAGATATCATGAACTATGTACGTCCCTGTAACTTGTCTCCGAAATATGGGTTATGTTTCTCGCATTATGAAGTTCAACAGGGATCCATGTTGGCTCAGTGGGCTGGAGTCCTAGCCCACCGAGCCAACTTGGCTGCTCTGTTTCATACCTTCAGACAGATCTCCGTGTGAAAGATGCATAATCGTACCAGCGCATCTTCATTTTCGAGATTCCAAAAATTCACCTCCAAAAGAAGGTATCATTTGGAAAGACAATTCAATTTTTTAAGGAAACCACCCACAACCCCGCAAAAAAAAAAACCTTGAACAAAACTTGTATGATTGCTCGCGCTTTAGATACAATGCTATGAGACTTTGATCCTAAAAGGCGGCTTGCGAACTTGTCTTCTTCATTTTTCAAGGGGAACTTGTCCCCTACCCCAGCACCCCCACCCCTCACCGGTGAGCATTAACTGTCGCGGCCACTGGTTTCATAATGGCATGATGAGTTTTACAGCCTGGAAGCATACAATGTGTAAATGCAAGGGAAGTCACGAAGTTATCTACAAACGTACACAAATTTAGTTCCATGAGTAATATTAATTCCACCTTCGGTCGATTCGATCTATTTTTCTCCTTCAACCCTCTCCCAACCCGAAAGCTGTGGGTTGGAAAGTGGTTGGTGCTGATTAAATAGACTTTACCGTGAAAAAGTGGGGTCATGCACTTTGAAAGAGAGGGACAATTTATAACGACTCATGCAACAGGGGATCTGCGCACAATCTTTAGCTATGTGGGGTACGGTATTATCTGTGATAACCTTTGGCCATCCACTGCCTCGGGCAGTGGGTGGCAATGTGTTATCGCGGATAATACTGTGTCCCAATGTATTGGTGCCTGTAAACAAACATGGGGGTGTCAGGTGGTAAAATGGCGGGAGGTTTTTTTTAATTCGTTTGGTAAAGAGGTACCCCCCGACAGCGGTAACACCAACGAGCAACTGAGAATCCCTGACCACATTAAAATTTGCTTTCAATTAACACTTACGCTGCCGAACGCTACTATTGCCACCTATTTTAAGATGATTACCTGTACGCTCTGGGCTCAGAGCCCTTTCCAACATTAATCAGATGATAGAGTTTCAAGTATCCCCTAACTTTCATTAAACTTCCTTGCATACAGGTGCACATAAAGGTCCTCCATATATGGTTAATATTGGCGTGGCAGTAACAAGGTTAATACTGTCCAACTTCATTGTTTACACGTTGGTGGTCGGTCGTAATGGCTTGTCCATTTTTAGATGCGAACGGGGTTTAATGCCATTTGAACTGCAAGGTTTGTTTTCGAGCAGGACTCTGATATGTGTGCAGGCCCCACACCAGGTGACATGGTAGAATTTTGGGGTTTTTTTAATTCATGAACACGAATTAAAAACATAATTTCTACCATGTCACCTGTGTGTGGGTGGGAGTCATACAGATATGTAATTGCGATAGATATGCACTTTTAAGCATTTCAACAGCTTTATTAAACTATCTACTGAAATGGTACACTTATAGAATAGCTGAGTAAATTTCGTCATTAATTATGTGTCGCAGTGGGTGAAAAAGAGCCGCCTTTTGTCTGAAAATTATGCGAAATGCATGGACCATTTAGGATGGGCAATGAGCCAAACTCTTCTGAAAATCAGGGTTGAATTTAGAATGACAAAAGTGATCGAGCATTAATTTTCCACTTTATTGCTATTATACTCCAATGAACATTCTTCGCATATTTTCATTTTGCGCTTGCAACTTGCCTTCCATTTCTCTCTGCAGACCATAATAACGACTATCGATCAGTTTTTTTCTGCAATGAAAATAATGCATCAGTTTTCCATTTAGCATCAGAATTCTCTTCTCCAAGTCGCTTCAGTCCTCTCAAAAAATAAAAGGACATGTTTGTCTCTTGGTGGAAGCAGCTCTCCACGCACTCTATCTTCCTCAACATGCTGTTCTGTTTGTTTGGTTTTTATGTATAGCCACAAGCCAGAAGATGAGCAGACTGTCATCTGAAAAATGAGGTCCCCGGAGGGTGAATTTAGTCATGCTACCCTGCACAGCAGGGTAGCATCACTAAATTTACCCTCTGTGAACCTCAATCTGAATCAGGGTCTCAAAACTAAACAGAAATAGGTACCCAAATGATAAATTGGCCCACTGTATGTGATAGCATCATAAAATTCACCCTCTGGGGACCTCATTTTGCAAATGTCAGACTGCTTATTTTCAGGCCTGTACAGCCACAGAAAATTAGTTATTTGACGTTGTGGGCAAGCGCGTAGCCGGGTATTTTTGTTTAATTTAGAGACATTTTAAGATGTTCAAATCTCTGATGCTACCTTTCTGTTTACAAACATGGACTTTCACAGGGCTCTTTTCAAGATACATCGCATCTTTTTATTGTATTTATATTGCTAGGATAAATTCTTGTCTAAGGAATACAAAATGTAGAACATTGACGTGTATTATTTATTCACTGGCTCTGAGCCAAGCAAATCTTTTGAGTTTTCCACCGTTTGGGAATAAAGAGATTTATTGTAAGTAATTTTCGATACGTGAAAGATATTAAAGCTAATTGTTAGGTCTGGTCGCGCTGCATTAATAAATTTTCAGCGCGGCGAAAATAATACAGTTCTAATGAAACACTACTAAATTGCCCCAATGATCGGAATTATTTGTGAAACGTTGTGTATGTTGCGTGTCAATGGAAACCTACACTCTTCATAGAATATCAGTGCTGGATGTGGTATTCGAAGTACAGTGGAACCCTGTCAATCGAATAGCCACTTTGCCAATGAAAATTATTCAATTAACAGTAGTATTCAGTTAACAGGAATGGTGCCACTTTCCTGTTTTCTAGAGGTAAACTTAGCATTTATTCTATTATATCTTGTTTGACAGAGCTCCATGAGCTCTGTCAAATAAGATATAATAGATTCAATGCCTGTATTGGATGTACTGAGGATAAATAGGCCTATAAACAAAGGAAAACTGGGGAGAGCCAGGATAATTTCTCGACAGATTACAATATTTTTTATTCAATTAACAGGACTTTACTCTATAACCTATATTCAATTAACAGGTCATAATTGTACTGGAGATATGGTAAATTGTTTTGTGTTGGGAAATTATATTCAATTAACAGGGTTATTCAGTTAAGAGATATCCAATTAAGCGGGCTCCATTGTAGTGATGAATCGGACGAAGCAAATATAGTGTCCAGACACGGGTGTTACTAAGAGGGGGGGGGCTCTGACCCACCCACATCCCCACCACCACCATCAATATTTTTCCAGTCTGCACATTTTCTTTGCATCTGAAGTCTTAGACGTCGATTTGCTCTTGTCAGCAATTGTGCACTTTCTTTCGAAACTGATTAGATTTTCTACCTGGATGTCTGTTACCCACACAGGTCGGTCATATAAAATGAGGCCCGTGGTACCTGGCAATATATATAAGACATTTCCCGCTATCCTATGGGATAGCACACAATAAAAAATATTTAGAACATCTCATCAGAACAAACTCGTTGAGCTCATTTTGTTGATGGGTCATAAGCTATGGTTTGAAAAACAAATATATATATATATATATGCCTGTCTTACCTTTTATCAACAAAAATGTTGACAGTAATCATCCATCAAATATCTTTCGTCGTTTGTTCCAGTTTCCTTCTCATTGACGTTCAATTTCACGAACAAGTACCAGGAATTGTTGATTGGCTTGGATGTTTCTCTAGCTTTCCGAAAGAAAATGTCCAGAGTGTTGTCTGTGAGCCGCCCATTTCATCAGGCAGTCCACTTGTTCTTAAGTTGGAAATGCAGAGGAAGCTAGCGTTTAAAAACTAATGCAGCTCAAGTTGAACATTTTAAACGTTCCTTGTTAGTGAAATGCAGACCCGCTTAATTCTGTCGATATTTTTCAACTTTCCTTCTTACCCATTTACCCAACATAATGACCAAAACTGGCCAGCGCTATTCACAAAAAGTACCTTTCAATAGTCATTTTCATTACTTGGGTTTTTTCCTCTCAAAACATAATTTCTGATCTCTCATGGGAAGGAGCTCGTTGAGGTCGTTCCAATGAGGTGTCATAAGTTTTGATCCAAAGAATGAAAATATTTTGTTATTCACGAATTTCCATTGCAATTATCGTCTGCTTTTCGTGTTAGGTAAAGGGTTAACAGGGACCGATCAGGACTATTTAAAATACGCTCTAGCATCGGAGCCTATTTTTTTCAATTCATGCGCCAGATTTCAATTTACGGAGTTACACTGCTGTTTGTAACACACACTGCAAGTATGTAATAGCTCTCATCATTTTCATTTAGTACACTATAGCAAACATTAATCTTCACTGTGGTTTCTGATCAAGTCTTGGCTGCCTATTTAGGCAGCCAAGACTTGATCAGAAACCACAGTGAAGATTAATGCTTGGTAATTAAGACTTGAAGTATTAACTTAAGCACTCTACAACAATGATAAATGATAATCATATATACAACACATGTAAGAGTGTCTCTCTCGATTATCCATCGAAAGAATATCAAAATATGATCTGAGAAGTTACGCGCCAACTGAGAAGCCTATTTCTGAGATTTAAGAGCCAGGTCCTGATGTTTCCGAACCAAATACGCACTGGCGCATGCCCAGGTCGGTCCCTGGGTTAATAGGAACCAATCATGCCTCAACCCCATTCACTAGATCGGCGATATATTTAGGTTTAAATTAATACACCCAGGACCTTTCAACCAATGATTTTTATCTGCCCCTCTCTTCTTTCCCAACGTTCTGTGACGCATTTCTGTTTCAACAGCACTGAATAAGTATAAACAGTTAAATCTCTAATTACTACATGTCGCGCGCAGCTGTGTTTAGACATTTAGCAAAAGTAAACCGCAAAAATATGATAAAAATTCTTGTGAGAGAAATTCAAAGCATTAGATATCCAGAGTTCAGCAGCCGTTCAGTCATTGTTCTTTGGCCATTTCTATTGGGTAATATATCTGCATGTGAAGGGCTTGCGATGAGTTCAGACTTGGGAGAGAAGATTATCTGAGATGTACTGTACATAACACGAGCGATGAACACCCGGATAAAATTTCCACATGACTCGTTTCTGTCAGTCACCGGTGACATTTGAAGTTACTTCCCTCGATTTTTTTAGGTAGTTCCATAGAAATCAGAAGTCTTTTTTGTGTTTTTTGTGTTTCTTTGGGGTTGTTCGTTTTAAATCTTCAAATCAAGGTGGACGAGATTAGTTATCGCTTGTCTATTAAAATTATAAACTCAGATCAGCAAAAATTACAATATTCTGAAGTAATATAAATTATATCGGTGCTTCTGACTATTTACATGAAGCACAAAAGTTACTTCCCTTAGATCGTTTTTATTTTTGACTGTATACTGTAAATGATTGGAATGCATACATTTTTTCAGTGTTTTGTGATTTGAGAGATGTACGAAAGTGGATCGCGTGCATCTTGGTTATCGAGAGTTAACAGTTTTCAGTATTATGCAAACATTGGTAGTTGTTCATCTTTCGAAAATTGATGCTGTGTTTAGGTGCTATATAAGTAAGGAGAATTTGTCTACTTTGAAATCCCCCCCCCCCCCCCCCTCCATGTTCCATAAATACAAATTAAATATACACCAATTATACATCAAAATGAAGACTGTGATGTACAGAACACGACAAATATTTGCAGTCAACACACAGAGTTGACAGCAGGCACAACTGCTTCATGGAAGAAGTCTACTACTGTTTTCGTACCAGAACTGATAACAAAATAATATTTCAGGAGAACAACTCGTGGCCAAATGTGATTCATAATTATATCCAAGAACAAAGCTAGGAAATCAAAATTCTTCTGCGTGGGGGTGGGGGTGATTCCAAAACCATTGGCTTCGTTTGCATTGTCTGTTTGTTTTCATGTTTGTCAAGGTCATCTGGGCCAGAAAAGCATCGATACAATGCCGTCTAAAATCAAATAATGAGATGAGAAAGATCGCCTTCATACCACACAGTATTGTTATATGGAGACTGCACAGTTGCTATATAACTTGCATGACACCTGTTTGAATTTCTTAGATTTTACGCGATTGTTTTTCGCTGAAAATTTGTGGTATTGAGTGATATGCGCATGTCCGTCGGTCATCAATGAAAACAAAATGGAAACAGTGTTTACCTTTCCCCAAATGCAGTCCTGTCACTGCACCGTGATGTGTTTTGCGTGCCTATCTTTGTTCATGGATGTCTGAAGCACATTTGGCCACGAGTTGTTTTCCTGAAATATTATTTTATTATACGTTCTAGTACGAATACGGTAGAAGACTGTTAGGAATCAATGCTGCCTGCTGTCAACTCTCTGAGTTGATTGCCAATATGTTTCGTGTTCTATACGTCACAACCTTCATTTTGATGTATAATTTGTGCCTATTTAATTTAAATTTATGTAATATCAGAGGTGGGAATTTCAAAGTAAACAAATTTCCCTCACTGAAAAAGCACCTTAAAGATGTTGACACCTCCTAAAATTGTTTTGGGTAAGTGGACAGTTTTTAAATCCAGTTTATGTTGTGATTGTTTCTCTGCCATTCTTTTTTAATAGCACTGGTGGGTAAGTTAGAGGGTGTGGGTTCAAAAGGCGATCATTTTTAATCAAGAAATGGAAGTGTAAAGTTTAGAATTGACTGTTCCACAGTACAAAATGTTCTGTTGCTGTTTGAATTTGGATGGCACCAACATTGGCAACAAAGTATATTGCTCACGTGTCCTTCTTTGTTTGGAAGACATCTTTGCGTATACAGCTGCTGTTAAAAACAACCTACCTAGGAACCTTCTATCAAATTAATAGCACAACTTGGGCTTTCCTGGTCCCCTAAAGTGATAAAGGGACTTGTTACAAACATTATACAAGGTCATTTATCTTTTAACTTTTTTTCTCCCTCAGAGCTCCTCTCCTGACTGATCTCTCTCTCTCTCTCTCTCTCTATCTCTCTCTCTCTCTCTCTCTCTCTCTCTCTCTCTCTCTCTCTCTCTCTCTCTTGCAGAGGTGGGATGGGGGTGTTAAAACATGTTATTGGCACGCAACGCAGTGAGTGGAAAAGCACAAGAAAGTTTGGAAAATTTGCGGAATTAATACAATCCCCCCCCCCCCCCACCCCCATCCTCAAACCATGGTTTCTATGTCACTGCTCAGCACCATCAATAAGCTTCACGTTACAATCAAATACCCCCCCCCCCCCCCCCCCCATATATATGTCACTCTCAAACGCAATTTTGAAAATGGAGCTGCAGCCATAACTACTAATTAAAATCCGAAGTTTGCAAGTCATTAAAACAAAATTTACAAAAACTGCTAATCAAAATTTTCAGAACAAATTTAATCCTGTATGAATGTTTCTTCAGATGGAAACAAAACGTGTGACTGTGACATGGTTTTGGTGTTCTATGCATTGACCCATAACAGACTGAGTAGTTTCAAGATATTTTTCATCAAATTCAGTCATGGCTGCAGTGAAGCAGCCATGACTGGATTTGATGAATAGTTCATCTAACTTTCACTAAAGGAATTATTGGTGTGAAACCCATTCAATTTGCAGATGGAGAATTAGTATAAATTTTCCCCAATTATACTTATTTTAATGACAAGAGAAGTCCTGTCCTGGCCAGGGGTGCGAGGGATTTTTGGAATGTATTATGGGGTGGGTGGGTGGGTGGGTGGTTGGAGTGGCCAAAAATCAATTTTTTCCATGGTCTAAAACTTTTTCTCCTTTCATTCTTTAAATAATTTTATAGGCTTTTTAGGACAGGTACATCCATGTAAACCTCGATTTTGTCATTAATATGGATTTCTAGCAATGAGTCATAGTCACTTTATTCAAGCAGTTTGAACTTTTGTTAGCTTTTTACTCAAAAATGTCAACCACAACAGTAGTAGTGACATCGGATATATGTGCAAACAGAACAGAAAGAAACAGAATCATAAGAATTCTGTAAATTTCAATAAATGTTTCTTTCTTTTTTATTTTCACTCTGCAAAAATGAAACTCATTTTGTCCTGCCATCAGTGTGACATAAACATTATCAAGTATACAAATGTATCATATGACTCGTCCGCTTGTTCACTTTAAAACATTTGATATTTTGTTTTCATATTAATCAGTGATAAATAAAGACTTCTGTCAATATCATTGGTCAGTTTCAAAACTGGACAATTTGATTGGCTGAGCAAAATAAAACTGGGCCACATTTTCATAATTTGCATAATTAGAGTTGGGAGCCTTCATTGGTCAATTTCAAAACTGGACAATTTGATTGGCTAAACAAAATACAACTGGGTGACATTTGCATAATTTCAGTAGGGAGAATTTACGTTATCTGTCCTATTTTGGGTGGGTTATATATTTATTTATTTATTTATTTATTTATTTATTTATTTATTGGTGTTTAAGGTCACATATTTCTGCACAATGGCTAATCATGACCACGACAGTTTTACGGGTGGAGGAAGCGGGAGGACCCGGAGAGAACCACCGAGCAACGGCGAGCAACTGTCAGCTCCCCAACATACGAACTCCACACAAGCAGGGTTAGCATTGGTTGAAGACAGATGCACCATCGACGTGCAGTACGCCTTAGTACACAGCGTCACCGTGCCCCCACGTGGGCAATGGGGGTGAAGTGTCTTGCCCAAGGACACAACGCGGTTGCCGCAGGTGGGATTCGAACCGAGGACCTCTCGGCTTGCAGCCTGCACCTCTACCAACTGAGCCACCGCGCCCCCCGGGTTATATTGTATTAATCTTTTACCTACAAGAAAAACGCCATTCATTTTTTTTTTATACTTTCACTTTTTGCTTCCAAAACATAGGTTATGACCCCTCATTAGAACGAGCTCGACGAGCTCGTTCCAGTGAGGGGGTCATAACCTATGTTTTGGAAGCAAAAAATGAAAATTCTTAGTTATACGAGAATGTTTTTTCCAAGTGCCGTCTGCAACTGAAGTTAGGTGATGGGTTGAAAAGTCATACTAAGTGGCTAATTTGTGCGTGTGTGGGTCATATGATAAATAGAATATAAAATGAGTGTTTTTCTCATATAATATTTATGAAACTCGTCCGAATTTTCCGTTTGGGCTCGCCAGAGGCTCGCCAAAATTCTTAGACTCGTTTCATAAATATTATATGAGAAAAACACTCATTCCATATCCTCTATGTATGTATCATACTGCTAATATGGATGTGCCTATTTTAAAATGAGTGCCGGTAGCTATTCCTAAATAGGACAGGGACAAATAGTTCATCAATCTGAACGTTGTGGCTGACTAGCCACTATGTTCAGATTGCCGAACTACTGTTAGAGTGAAGTGGCAAGTGCAAAGAACGTGTGCATTGTTACATTTTTATGTCTGGGACCATCAGGCACAATTTTTATGCCCCCACCATAGAATGGCCTGAGGCATATAGTGTTACCCTTGCCCGTCCATGATTCTGGCGTTCCGTTTTAGGGTTTTCCAGACTTTTTTACCTTACATTGAGAAAATTAGCTGTTTTCTGTTGTGTTGCTTTGTCACGGGTACCAACAAATCGAGTTCGAGTTTGGACCCAGTCGAGTGATTTTTCGTAGAGTTATTGATCTTAAACTTAGTTTATTTTGAGAATCAGTTTTACGGACTTTTTTGCTCGTGGGGGGATACGCATGTCGTACTGACTGACTGACACTAGTTTTATAAAACTCCAATAAAACAGGGTTTAATTTTATTACCACCTTCAGCACATTTCAACTGGTAAAAGTGCTAAATTGTTTATGGTGTACAAAATTTGTGCAAATGATTTTGCCTTGTTGCAGTATATGGGACAGTGCCTATAGGCAGTCCCTCATAAATTTAACAAGGCAAAATATTACAAACTAAATAATTTTCCTTTAAAGATATATGAACCGCATTTGTCAAGTATGGAGCATTTTGTGCGGTGGCTGAACTTCAGAATACAACCCAGCACCCGACCAATTAACTGTGGGTAGATAGGAAAAATTGCATTATAAGACAGGTTGTAATTTTACACTGCTGAATATTTTTTTAATCTTGGCTGTGCAATCACTGAAAATATGTGCTAGGTGGATTCTTTGAAACTGGTCTGAGTTCTCAATCTGTGTGGTAAATTCCAGTGTTGGGTGGGTATCCTGATGTGAGAATATCTCCCTGTGCTAATATTTTAGGAGTGCGAAAGAAAATACACCTTCGTTGCAAATAAGGTATATGATACAGTTGGTTGTGAAAAAGGATCACTTGAGGAACACTACCAGAGAATTATCAATACTTACTGCTTCCAGTGTCATAGAGTGGAGCCCACATATCTGGCTGTCTCTTGCATGGGGTTTTCAAACACCAAACCATTTTGCATACCTTCAGTAAAACTTTGGCCTGCTAATTGCATATAGGTTATGGAGTAAACTCCTGTTAATCAAATAAAAAAAATGTAATCTGTCTAAAGATTTAAATTTTTAAATTTTGGGCTCAGTACATTCGGTATGGAGATTCAGTTTGTTATTATATCTTGTTTCTCATGGCTCCATGAGCTCTGTCAAAGAAGACAGAGAATAAAGCTCAGTTCCTCAAAAGACCGCACGAAAATGACAAAATTCCTGTTAACCCTTTGAACCCTGGTGGTATCTTCCATGCCAGTTTAATGGCACAAATTAGAAGAGTCCATATTCATTATTTGGGGTAGACCAATCAATATTTTCAACGTGCAGCCTCGGGGCTGCACGTTGAATATATTGATTGGTCTACCCCACACATTTACTGAACAGCCATCCTATTTTATGACGTATCATGTTCCTGGCCGGAAAAGCGGCCGCTCGGGTTCAAAGGGTTAATTGAATACTGCTGTTAACTGAATATTTTTCATTTTCAAAAAGGCTCTTCAATTAATAAGGTAGGGAGCGGGGGTGATTCAGTGTTTACGGCATTGGTCTTCAGACCGAAAGGTCCAATGTTCGATCCCCGTCAGGGGTAACTGCGTTGCGTCCTTGGGCTAGCTACTTTATCCCGATTGCATTTGTGGGGGAGGGGGCACAGTGGCTCTGTTTACTCTGCATGTATAGAGTTAGTGCCTTGGGGAGTTGCTCGCCATTGCTAAAGTGTCGTTAAACCCCAATAAATAAATAAATAAGATTCCACTGTATTGCATCCAGTATGTTTCATACCTAACTTTTTAATATTGTTCTGTTTGCATAATGGAGTTTTATACATTTTCTGTTTTCAGAATTTGTCGGCATGGAATATAGATATATATTGTGGAGGATAAACATTGAGGTTGGAGAGGATCCAGAATTTATTCTGACAAATTGTTCATGAATCTAAAAATTCCTATCAAGATGTCAGCCAATTAGCTACTCAAATATCATCTAAACTGGAGCAATGTTAATTGTAGCCTGTGCTTCTGAGCTGAGGATTTCCTGTCAGTATTTCCCAAACATCAGGTAATGCATACAGTATAAAAGTGCAGGGATACTCAAATTGAAAATTTAAAAGCTTCCCGTCGAATCTCTAATCTGTCTTGTTTCAAAATCGTCTTCTGTCATGTTATGTGCTGTGTTTCCTGTACTAGTCTTATGGTGTGTATTCGTGTAACATGATATTTTTTTTCAATAAAAATATTGTTTAACTGGTAGAGTGCTAAGTTTTTGGGCTTGTTAAAATTTTGTTCACATGTTATTGCCTTGCTACAATTTATGGGAGAGTGCCTACAGGCACTCTCCCATAAATTATTGCAGGGCAATTCCATCCAGAATAAATAATATCACATCAAGAATTAATTGAAGCATATCCTCAGAATATGAAGCCTTTAAGCTGTGGTACGTGCACTTCAGGATAATGCCCAAAAATGGGCTTCCAGCACTCTACCAGTTAAACTAAATTGAAAATTTAAGACAACACCACAAAGGTTATGCCTAACGAATTTGCATACCCCTTTTGAGCCAAGATAACCTCAATCCCAGTGTGCTCTCTTCTGTCAGTTTTTCTTTAGTGGTAGAGTCAGGGCCTGTATTTCGACGAGATTCCAAGAATCGATTCATCCAAAGATCCGCGCAACAAAAACAGCGAGAATCCATATAGATTCTCGCTGCACCTCTGCTAGGATTCACGTGGCAAGAATTGAGTCAATTGAACCCTTCACCTAACACTGCGACAGCAAATTAACAAAGACAAGGCTAACATGACTTGAAATATCCTCACACTTTGTCAATAAAATTGTACAAATATGGTTGTCATTGGAACCAGCGTAATGAGCCGGGTTTTTTTTACATCCATATTTATAAGGTTTTCTTTGGTAAATATTGTTTGAGTTTTGTTTAAAAATTCAGTTGATGTTTAAATAATTGAAAAACTGTGCTGGGTAAATGGTTAACATGTGTTATCAGTATACAACAGAGGTTCAACCATTGTGGCCTCATGGGATCCTGGGATACGCATAGCAGGTATGGATTCTTTGAACTACTTTCGCGAGAATCTAAATGGATTCTCCCAAATTTAGATGAGATATAAACCCTGTAGAGTGCTGAATTATATTCAGTTATCAAATTATTTGTTTACTTGTCTTTGACTTGTTACAATTTATGGGAGAGTGCCTAGAGGACTGTGACAAGGCAAATCCACACAGACTTAATAATTTCACTTCAAGAAGCCTTTAAGCACCTCAAGTAAAGACCAAATCTTCCAGCACGTTACCAATTAGTGAACACAAAAATAAAATATCTGTCTTTAGCCTTGTACCGTTGATCCATTTTCTGTGAGTATATTGTGGTGCCTCCATCACCTACACCTTCAACCTTCTTTGACCAAGTATATAATTGGTCAGAGGTATAACTTGGCTTTTGAAAAGACACCACCTGTAAGGCAACTGGAGGCATAATAGCAACTCTCCTGAATCTGAATTCTGAGTAATCCTCAAGTACTGGCATCCAACAAATATTGAACAACAACAACAATAACAACAAAACAATTCAAAAATATGAAGCGAACAATGAACAATCAGAAAAGGTTTATGATCAAGCCTGGAAATAAGCAATCTGCCATTTGCAGAATGAGGTTCCGAGAGGGTGAATTTGCTGATGCTATCCCATACAGTAGGCTTGAACCCCACAATTTATCCCCTGGGTACCTCTTTCTGTTTTGGCCTGAGACCTTGATTCAGATTGAGGTTTAAGAGAGAAAATTTAGTAATGCTACCCTGCAGGGTAGCATCACCAAATCCATCCTCTGAAGGACTCATTCTGCAGATGACAGTCTCCTTATTTCCAGGCTTGTATTGGGTGTTTATGATAGATTTGTTTGAAACTCTAATTTTAGTGAGAAAAAGGTTAACCAATAAAATTGGGGATCACCTTTCGAGGAACTCAACGCAGGGTTATCTAATTTGTGCATCCCGGAAGTGTTTACAGTTTGATAAAAGTATGAGATCACTTGACTTTGTTGGCAGGTCGGTACTCTATTTAGCATTAGGAAACTTTAAGGAAATTTTATTACAGCTAAATGTGTACAAATGAACAGGCAGTTCAGCCATGTAAATATTCCATCCATTGATAACATTGTTTATCTGACAGACATGTAATAATGTTTAATAAATATGAAAGATAGTTGTAACATCATTGCAACAAACATGTAGCAAAGATAAGAAAACAAAATCTTGTCATTTTAGAAGAAACTGAATATTTGGTAAATAACATTGTTTATTGGGGTTTAAAGACACTTTCAACAACCAGGTCACATCAAGTGAGACAGTTTTACAGCTGAAGGAAAGAAGAGTTCGGAAAGAGAAACACCAAGTAGTGGAAATCAACTGTCAGACTCTCCAGGTTATTAGCACAAGCAGAGTTTGCAGTGATTTAACCCATCGAACCCTCGTTTCATGAAAATCAAATCAGTCTCTTCCACATTTCCCTGGAACACTCTGTGTGTAGCTCGGCCTGATATCGAACAAACAATAAATTATGCCAAAGCCAACAATAATTGCATCTCTCTCTCTCTCTCTTTCATTTCAGATCCTGCAATTGAAACACATAAGTCACAATATAAATCATAACCATCACAAAAGAAACACATGACCATTTCTCATGACTGTACTTGCCTGAAGACTAAACAAACCACCAGAAGACCTAAAATACTGGCAACAGAACCTTAACACACAAAGAGGACCACATCTGCCATTAGAACCTGATGCAACGACAGACCAGCAGACAGCAGTTTCGTGAAGTCCAATGTTACACCAACATAACGCACGAATAGAAGAACCTTAGACATATTTTACTGCTCATGGATGGCTCACGAACAGTAAGTGGCAAATTATATTTGCCTGACGACTCCACAAACCACCTAGAAGACAGGTAAGAAAACCTTTAGAAACACACATTCTTTTTTTAACCAACATGTGGTTTTTTTCAGAATGTTCTTATGTTGCATGTGTACATTTACAGTAAGATGGGCCAGTCCAGTATCAATATACAAGGGGGGATAAAATAATAACTGCAGTCTGCAGCCGTCTGGCTGCAGGATGCAGTTATTATTTTATCATTTCTGCCCCGTATAATAAGAAAAATGGGACGAAATTATGCCATGGATAGAAAAATCGGTCTTACGAGTTAAGAGTGTTAAGGCAAGTGCTCCATTGATGTGTAGTATACCTTAGTACACAGCCTATTCATACCCCCACATGATCAATCTAGATTAAGTGTCTTGCCCAAGGACACAACGTAATTACTGCTGATCAGTACTGAACCATCGACAGTAAATAACATTAGTGTAATACCATTCAATGCATTAGATCATTGAAGAATCCTTAGAAATGCATTTATACAGCAATGGAAAGTAATTTGGCATGTAAGCTTAAAAAGAACTCATCTTCCTTTTCTTTATACTAGCCATTTTTCTACAGCATTTTTCTTTTTCTATAACGCTGAAGTAAGTTTTGTGAACTGATTCTTAAGACCACCAACAGGTGAACATGCGTTGCTTCCCAAAATTCAAGCTGCGACATTTTTAAATCAGCTTTCTCTTCTTGAACTTAAAATTTAACGTAGATTTCTGTATAAAATTATTGTGTGTGCAGCAGCTCCTTAGAGCTGGGCGGTATTGAAATTTAAAGATCGGTTTTGTGATCAGTATTTTTAGAATAATTTGAGGATAAAACTTGTGTAAACTTGAAGACGAGTAAATGGACATAAAAATATGTGTAGAACCAAATTATCAAGACGTGAAAATTTTGACCGTGTTCTCTCTGCTTGAATGTGAAATCACAGGTGGGGTGGGGCCCTTCACCTTTCTTGAAAAATGTCAACCTTATATACTTTCATTCCTGAGTCTCTAAAACTGCCTCATGTGCTCTCATCATAATACCTCTTAATTTTACTATAGTCATTCCTTCACTTTGTTGCATTCAAGAGACAAATTTATCAATTTTATTAACTTGGGTAAAATATCAGACATAAACCATTTAATTTTTATTTTTTCAAGTTTGCATTGGTTTTAAAAGGCGGCATTCGGCTGCCAAAACGACCATGCGGCAGGGCCTGTGAAACAGATTTTTAACTTTTGAGGCCTAACCGTTAATTAGTGCTGTCGGTTAATCGACCACAGAAATTGATAGTCGCGACAGCTTAAATATTGACTATAATTATCTGACTTCAAACATAAATCAGGTAGAAATCCTAACCTGTCCTGCAAATTATTGCATTGTTCAAACCTACATTCGATAGTATATGCACAACCAAAAGAATAAGATGAACAGATAGGGTAAAATTAACAATCTCAAGAACAGACCCCAGTGGCTTTCCTTGTGTCCAATTTCGGTGGGCAAAAGTGGCCCTCCCAAATTCATTTAAGGTGGGTCGTCATTGCTCTCCTCCCATTTTGAAAATGACAGGCCTGTAGTTATTACTTGGTTAATATGAACAACATGTATTGTGTGTAAAACCACTGTTGTCAGGCCTGGAAATACTGAATCAGGTTCATAACCTATTTACAGGTTACGCCTAATTTAGCGGTTGTAACTTTTCATAACTTGTTTTCTTAACTCCCTTCACTCTGATGTCAAAATATCCAAATTTCAAGTAGCCATTTTTCCCATAATGCAACTGGGAATTTAACCAATTCAATCTTGTTTGACAGAGCTCAATGAGCTCTGTCAAACAAGATTGAATTGGTTAAATTTCTAGTTGCATTATGGGAAAATTTGCACCCTGAACTTTACATATTTTGACATCAGAGTGCAAGGGGTTAAGTTGTCCTGTGACTTATATTTGATTACTTTTTGTGATAAATTATTGAAATAAAGTTGATTTTACTCAGCAACCATAGTGTTAATATCATCATGATCTTGAATGATAACTCGAGTACTGAAATGGTTAACCGAATAACCTGTTTGAAACCAGTTATCAACCTAACCGATTAGAAAAACCGTCAACCAGTTATTCAAAATATCGGTAGTGATCGTCATTCCACGATTAAAAACGTGGTAAATATGCCTCTTCTCCTTCGGGATAGATTACACCTCGAAGCCGTGTTGTGCATATTGAGAATTAATCGACTTGGGCGTTCAAGACTTCGTTAATGATCGGCAGTTTCCGTGAGTACTGAGTACTCAAAAATTATTCCGCAGTATGTATACGAGAGCGAACGTTGTCGAGCACTCGTTCGTCTGAATATACACTTCGGAATTGTTTCTCTGAATACTGCTTTCTAATCCCATATTCGGAGACATAATGGCCACATATAACCGGATATTATCCGGTTATTATTATAGCTCTCGGTTAGCCCGTTGTGAAAATGAGCCAACCGTTTCAGCCCTAGACAGTTTCAAGTATAAAGACATTTACAGGACAAAGCAGACTTTGGATAAATCAATCCCGAGATGATTCGGATATAAATGTCGAGGTCTGAGTCGTCTAATGTCTGAATCGTCTCCAAGAAGGGCATCAGCATTCACAGCCTGTATCATCCGAAACCTCCACAAACTGTCAACTCGTGCCCACGTTCTCTGCAATATTCAAGTCTAGTAGATGTTTGATAGATCAATCATCCTCTAGGTTTTATACTATTGTTCGACGAATGTTCGTCAGTTTGCGAATTATGAACTTAAAAAAGCAGTCAACAATTGTCATTTTAACCCTTTATCCAACACAGACGATATCACCGTGCGCTATTTGAAAAAATATTTTTTTCAAATCTTTCAAACAATTTCAAGAAAACCATTTCATGTAACTTATCATTGGAACGAGCTCGACGAGCACATTCCAATGAGGGTCACAGGATATGTTTTTGTTGAAATTGTTTTAAAAAATCGTTCTTTTTCAGTTACTCAATTCTCAAATTATGCGGGCGGATGTGGCTGATTCGTTAGGTAAAAGGTTAACAGCATGAAGTTGTGACTAAAATATTTAATTACTAACCATCGGCGATTTTTCATGATGGTATTGTTAGCAGACCATAATTTAAGACTGGTGAAAAATGGGTGACCAGAAATATCAAAGGAGCTAATAGCACATACGGCATTAATACAAATCCACGAGGAAGACGACTATTTAAAAATGATTAATTGAATAGATTTCGTTACACTTGTGAGTGGTGTTTGCCATAGAATGGTCTTTCTGGGGATGGGGCAATGACATAAAGTTTTAAAAAAATGTTGGCAAAGTGTTTGATCGCCGCTTGAAGTTGATGAAGAGCCTGGCTAATTATTGCAGCTTACTCTAAATGTCGCCATCTGTGGCCGACTCTGAGTACAGAGGATGATAATATAACAATAACATGATTTTGGAGGGCATTATGGTTCATTAGCGGGCCTGCAGCAATGATGAACAGCCCGAGGGTTTATTAAAGGCCCGAGACGAAGTCGAGGGCCGTTAATAAGCCCAAGGGCTGTACATCAATGCTGCAGGGCCGCCAATGAATCATGATGCCTGACAGCAATCATGTTATTACTATTATTACCAGGCCGTTGTAACGGACGAACGATGATTTTATCAGTATACTTACAGTTCGACCGATTCACAGTGCAATGAAACTTGTTTCCATCTGATAGTGCTTCATTTCACCACAGAAATAATCACTAAAGTCGGTTCGATATTTCTGTTTCGATCGTGCGTTCGACTTCAGTTCAGAAATACAAAGGGACGTCATCCGAATGGGAGTAATTCATTAGACCGTGGAATCTAAAAATAGCCGTCCCGCGGGCCGCTAATGGCTATTTATACCATTTTCGCCCGCGGCCCGGCTCCATTGAATGACGTCTTTGAATTATGGAGTTTTAACGGGCCTCCCAACTAAGGTTAATCGACTGGTAACTTATAGATTGAGTGTTAATAATACTGTGTATATTACCACAACATTTCTCATAAAATAAGTCTACACCCAAGATAATGATGATCACTTTTCAATATCGTCAAACGAATGTGATCGTGAGCGGTTTACCAGTTACTCTTTTTTTAAATCATTGTAAAATCAAGTAACCCAGTCTTTCGATTTTGAAAATGGAAGGTGCGCTGTATGCACTGCTCGCTACCATTTGAAGTGAAGCACGCTATTGGTGAGGACTGGCTGTTCTCAAGAAAAACGTCAACAAACATCTGCACATTGTTAACTCCACTGGTGGACAGTAAGTAGGAAGTTCAAAACATTACCCATTATTTGGAATAAGCGTTTCACGGCGATAATTTTATTTTAGTTCGATAAAATACATTAAATGCAACTTCAATGTAGCATTTCTATTTCAATCAGATTATGCTCCACGGAATGCATGAGAGAAAATACGGGGAGTAGCATTACTGGTCTTTGAAGTTTGTTGAATTACGTTGTTTACGTTCCAATTCCCGGAAAGTGAAGTTTGCCAAGTTTGATGTCTTAGAATGCTGTATAAAGCTTATAATTCAAGGTGCATTGTTCACATTTTCGTGCACGCCCTGTATTATTTGGCCTAATTCCAAAGAACAGATTTGAACTCTTAACCCTTTACCCAACGTAACGGCCAAAACCGGCCAGCGCTATTCTCAAAAATCTCCAATTAATTTTTATTATTTTTTCATTTTTTGTCCAAAAAACATAGGTTATGACCCCTCGTTGGAACGAGCTCGTCGAGCTCGTTCCAACGAGTGGTCATAACCTATGTTTTTGAGACAAAAAATGAAAAAAATTAGTTATTCAAGAATTTTTTTTGCAAGTGTCGTCTGCTTTTCATGTTAGGTAAAGGGTTAACAGAAAACACATGATATCAAAATCTCTCATTTTATTTTTTTCCCCACAATTCTTAAAACAATGTCAAAAAACATATCAAATGACCCCTCATTGGAACAAGCGTGGTGAGCTCGTTCCAATGAGGGGTGGTATGATATGGTTTTGTTGAAAAGCAATTTCCTACCACACAAATTGTAAATTACGTGGCGGATACACTGATTCGTCAGGTAAGGGTTAATGGCTCAGTAGGTGGAATGGAGACACGTTGTTGTCTGCTCGCAAAAAGTAAAAATTGCAGGTGTGATGGTGTGCAAGCACTGCAGCTTGCCTCAAAATCGAAAGACTGCCGTAACTTGAACGAACCTTCATCATATTTTCACCACTCATTTCCAGGCCTGCGTAGTGGCTTTCTGCATATTTCCATACTCTGATAGTGGCCAGGGACGTGGCGACCCCCCCCCCCCCCCCCCCCCACACACACACACAATCCTGGCCACAATTTCCTATAGTTGGAAATGCGGAGGGCAAGTCATGAATAACTGGGAATTTAATCTTCTGGATTTTAGAGCTTCTTTGGTGATGTCTCCTTCACTTCCCAAAAGTCCAACTGGGTTTCAAATCAGCAAAAATTCCAACTGTTACTATTTACAACTATAGCGTAAGTAATATCGAGCTTCATAAGTATGCATGATCTCAATCGGTGCAAGATGTCTTTTGTACGTTTACTTATCGTAATAAAAAAAATCCTCGAAATGCACTTCAAGAAAATCACATCATGTAAAATCGTTATCCTGAGTTTATTCCGTCACAGTTACAAAATGATGAACCATCAAAAATTGATCATTTCTGCATAAGATCTGATTTAATGTTAGGACAGTGTGTATTGTCCAAAGTTCTCGTCTTGAGCATTTGTTCAGCACATATTCAATCAATGTCATGAATAATACCAAATAATAATTACCTGATAATTCTATCATAGATGTGTTGGCATTTCAGTTACTAGAATCAGTTTGATGCCCCTTTCATGGCTTCATTTTCTAAATTTTTTTCGGTCGTGAGTTTCCAACTAGGGGTGGACTGGGAGGGGAAACCCCCCTCTCGCCCCCCCCCCCCCCTAGTTGGAAATACACTACCCTACACCCTACAATCGGAAGCCTCTATCCACGTCCCTGATAGTGGCATTCACTACTGATGCAGAGTGATCATGTGTCCTGTGTGAATTTGAGAGCATAAACATGATATAAACATCACTTTTATATCAGACTGAACAGTTGGATTCAGATCTCTCGTTTCATTTGTACCTCCTTTGACAAAATCAGTTGTCTGTCATTCCTTTTTTGAAAGCTTATAACACAAACCTCTGCATAGTCACGTATTATCCTTTTTATGAAGATTATGACAATAGTCAGTTCATCTGGGTTACCATACTCCATTGAGTTGATGACACCGTATTAGCCATCTGGACCAAACTAGATGCATACCGGATCTCGTCTCATCAACGAAACGGTGGAATATGACAAACTACATTGAATGACTGTTTCAGTGATTTGTTTATTACTTTACAGTGGATACTGAAAAGATTGAACACGATATTTGAAATAAAAAAAATTATGGAATGGTTGCATGCAGAGTGTTCAGTGCAAAGGCACTCAAGTTATTTTTCGTTGTTGAAAAGGGAAAAGCAGAAATAAAAGCAAGGTTGCATATAGTTGTGAGAGTGTGTGGTATGCCATAGGACCAGAGAGTTGCATTGCGTCATATTTTGTTTTTGTGGTGACATATCAATCCAGTCGATATTGGTCCAATCAAACCTTTAGATTTGTTCTAATTTAGGGACAATGGCTAATAGGGATCCATTGTGATTAGAGATGGGAATATATCGAAAAACCAAACCGATACTGATATCATGGAGATACCGAAAAACCGAAGCGAACCAATCATTGAATACTAAAACTGTCTGCATTTTCAAATATTCCTACATTTTCTATTCATAAGGCTTTGCTGCGGTCTGATAGCGGTTTTAGTGTTCATTTCCATGAAAGAAATGGCTGCTTTTATTTTCAGTTTTGTTAACCCTAAAGGCCTGGACAGTTGTTCTGAATTCCCACTAGACTATAACCTGTACATGTCAAGTTGCTTAACTGTGATTTCTAGTCAAGTCTTCACTAGAAACCACCTACCCAGGTGTTTTGCCTATAGTCAGCATGACCTCCCAATGATGACATGTAACTTGTAAAGTACACATGCTCTGTAGTCAGCCAGACTGCCTTATGATGGCATGTAAAGGAGACTTGCTCTGAGATTGCAAAAGCCTGATATAGGCATTTAAAGGTTAAGGTGTGTTTGGAACAAGGCACAAAATTACTCTAGATATGATTTGTGTTGGCGAAAGAATGTCAATGTTCAGATCACTGCAGTGTCATTTGTGGTGCTGTGGTGGAATGATACAAGAACAACTTATTCTGTATTTTCCTGGTGTGAATTCCCATTTGGTACTATCAGCAACTCTCAAGCCAGATTCCGATAACGGCATACCGTGGCATGCCCCCTCATTATACCGAAATTGATACCCAACTCAAAATTCCAATATCGCCCATCTCTACCGGTGAGAGACAAAAGTGTCGGTATTCACACCTTCTTGGCATCTGTTTCATATGCTTTTGTTTCGTTTTTTATCCATAGAATCATTCTTTACAGCCTCTTGTTACGGTATTCACCATTATTATTATCCTCCACCAAACAAAGTTTGTGGTGGATATAGCAATAGGCTCTGCCCTTCCGTCCGTCCATCCATCCGTTCGTCTGGGCTCATATCTTCACAACCGATGGCCGGATTTTCATGAATCTTCTTATATATACATCCTATGATAGTCATTCAGTGCATCAGTGAAAGTTTATCTTGTCCAAATATTCTTCCCAAAATTATGCCCCTTAGAGTTTGAACAATTACCGACAGATTTCAAATATTTTAGTGTGTGGGCTCAGGAAACGTTTAAGAAAACAAGTTTAAATATCAGCTGTGCACACGTAGTTTGCCCACGTAGTTTTCCAGGACCATCGACTTATAATTTTTCAAGTAAATCACCAAATGACCAAAAGTTTTTCCGGGGCTTAATTTCAACATTACCAACAGATTTCAAATATTTCTGGTATGTGGGCTCACAAGAGATGTTTAAGTGGAACGAGTTTGCATATCAGCTTTGCTTACCCAGTGTTATATCCGTTTTACTGATTTTTTAGCTCACTTGACTGAAAGTCAGGAAGAAATTTTGTGATCTCTCATCGTTAGTCGTCCGTGAACATGATGTTTGCACTTTCTCCTCCAAAACCGGTGAACCAATTTCAGTTAAATTTGTAGTGATTGTTTGTCCTGACATCGCATTTTGTTTTTGTTCAAATCAACTTGCTCAGCCCCATATGTAGGGCGTGGGGGAATATGCTCCACTTTTTTTAAAATCTTCTTCTCATCAACTTGTGACATGATATTTGGTATGGAGCTTCCTTTTAAGGTGTAGAATCAAGCTTATTCCAACGAAGTTCGTGGAGAATATTTGCTTTTGTAATGGGAGGGGCAAGAGTTTTGGTCCCGCCCAAAATTTATCTTTTCTGAACCTATGGTCCGATTGAACCAAATTTGATGTATAGTATTACTGAGTTATAAGTACTTCATTCGTGAAAAAAAAATCCTGTGTGCCGTGGGAACCCAGGAGCTAAAAATAGAAATATTTTCAAATGCCTATATTTCCAAAACCACAGGGAACAGAGAACTGTTATTTGGTATGAAACATCCATAAGACCAGTAGAATGAAATGGTAAACAAATTGCCATCGGTTGTGTCAGGAAAAATGATGAGTCAGAATATTTGCAAAAAAATTAACAGAATTTCTTCTCCAGAACCACTGATCAGAATCTTTTGATATTTGGTATACAGCATCCAGGGGGGGGGGGGGGGGGGGGCATATGCAAGTTTGTTAAAATTAAGCCCCTTGGTTCATATTTGGGCTCAATCCAGGAGCCAGAATTTTAACTTTAGAACCACCAGTCAGAATATTTTAATGTTTGGTATACATCATTGTTATGAGGGTCAGATTCAAGATTGTTCAAATCAAGTCCCTCGTTTGAAATTTGGGCTTCCTATGGGCAAAATTGAGAATAATCTTTAAAAAAAAAATCTTCTCCAGATCCACAAGTTAGAATCTTTTGATGTTTTGCTATACAACATCATTAGGGAGCCCAGATCTCATTTTGTTCAAACCAAGTCCCTGGGTTAATATTTGGGGCCTCTATTGGAGCCCACATTTGAACTTAGTCCAATACGAGAAATAATCTTTAAAACTCTTCATCTCCAGAAACACTAGTCGTAATCTTTTAATATGTGGTATACAGAATTTTTTTCAGAGAATGGATTCATGATTATTCAACTCAAGTCTATTGGTTAATAATTGGGCTCTCTATGAGAGTCCGAAGTTTAACTTAATGCAATATGGGAAATAATCTTTAAAACTCTTCTTCTTCAGATGCACCAGTCAGAATCTTTTGATCTTTGGAACACGGCATTCTTATGGAGATTAGATCTAAATTTGCTCAAATCAAGTCTCAGCGCAAATATTTGATCTCCTCATTGGATATTCAGTTTTTACTAAATTGAATAGGGTGGATAATCTTTAAAACTCTTTTTCGCCAGAACCACTGTTCAGAATCTTTTGATATATGGTATACAGGATCCTTACTATGGTCAGTTTCAAGTTGTTCAAATCAAGCCCATTGATTGATAATTGGGCTCTCTATGGGAGCCCAAATTTTAACTTAACCCTTTACCCAACGTAACGGCCAAAACCGGCCAGCGCTATTCTTAAAAATCGCCAATTAATTTTTATTATTTTTTCATTTTTTGTCTCAAAAACATAGGTTATGACCCCTCATTGGAACGAGCTCATCGCGCTCGTTCCAATGAGGGGTCATAACCTATGTTTTTGAGACAAAAAATGAAAAAAATTAGTTATTCAAGAATTTTTTTTGCAAGTGTCGTCTGCTTTTCATGTTAGGTAAAGGGTTAATGTAATACGGTCATAATCTTTAAAAATATCTTCTTCTTGAGATCCACCAGTCAGAATCTTTTGATATTTGTATACAACATCCCTAGGGAAGTTAGATCTCATTTTGTTCAAACCATGTCCGTGGGTTAATATTTGGGCTCTCTTTTAGAGTCCGAATTTTAACTTAGTCCCATATGAGGAATAATCTTTAAAACTCATCTTCTCCAGAAACACCAGTCAGAATCTTTTAATGTATGGCCTGCTGAATCCCTACAGAGGTTGGATTCAATTTGTCCGACTCAAGTCCATCGGTTAATAATTGGGCTCTCTAAGGGAGCCTGAATTTTAACTTTGTACAATATAAGGAATAATCTTTAAAAATCATTTTCTTCAGATCCACCAGTCAGAATCTTGATATTTGGTATACATCATCCTTAGGAAGGTCAGATCAAAGTTTGTTCAAATGAAGTCTCTGGGTTAATATTTGGGTTCCGTTGAATTTGAGGAATAATTATTAAAAATCTGCTTCCGGAGATAAAATCAAAATCTTTTGATATTTGGTATACAGCGTCCTAAGATCGTTCACGATCAATTTGTTCAAAAAAAGTCCCTCGCTTGATATTTGTGTTCCCTGAGGGGGGGGGGGTTAAAACACTGCACTCACTAGTTTTATATTACTGAAAATCTTGGCATTAGTTCTGTGGTAGCATCCCAATAATAGAAAAAAAATCATCTGGCATGGACAACAGAGTTATAAATAATTAAATAACTTCGTTCCTCTGCAATGTTAACAAGTCATAGATGCTAATTAAATCTTCCTTTAACCAAGTAAGGTCAGGTGAACGCCTTAGTCCCCATAGGGCCTCTTGTCTAATTGTCTAACAACAAAAGTGGCAGCATAGGCACCACTTGGGGCCAAATCGAAAATCCCAAACCTTTTTGCACAGCTAGAAACCCTACCTGAATGTATGAACACACTTTCAATGTTTCGAATTAAAAACTACAGGAAACTTTCAACGGGAATCAATCAATTGTCTAATGACAAAAGTGGCACTGCGGTGGCCAAACGGGTCCGGATAAAAAAAACGAAACCTTTATGCACATCTGAAGTCCCTATCTGAACATATGAATGCACTTTCAACCTTTCGATTTAAAACCACTAGGAGCCATTCGCCGGAAATCGATTCTCCAACAACAAAAGTGTCGAAAAAATCCGAAACCTTTATGTACATTAAGAGACCCTACGAGGACATATGAACACACTTTCCGTGTTTGTAATAGAAACTCCTAGGAGCCTTCCCTGGAAACCGATTCTCTAACGACAAATGTGGCACTACATGCGCCGGCACATGGGGCCACATCAAACATCCGAAACCTTTATGCACATCTGTAGACCCTACCAGAACATATGAACAAACTTTAAACAATCAAAATTACGTAATCTCGGATCCTTTCTTCGGAAAGCGGTATTTTACCTCAGTCTTCAAGTGAGGCCATTGACACCATCTGGTGGCAAAAGATCACTAAACCTATTTTTGGCATCTCTATACCATGCTTAACTGGTTGAAGGCTAGATTATTTTTGGTGGTCTGAATTTGTTATTCAGTATTTGTTTTATTATAAATTATTGGAGAGTGCCTATCGGCACTATCCAATAATTTGTAATAAAACAAATTTTTATAAACAAAATATTATTTGCGTTTTACTGAATATGAAATATGAGCACGGAAAATGTTAGCTTTTGCTTTGGTACCCTCATTTTTTTTTAAAGCCCTGATGGAGGCCTCTAGCACCCAAACAGTTAAGAAGTATGGTAAGTTTCAAAATTATAGCTAAAACAAGGACGTACAGGCAGAGATCATCACTATATCCCCACATTTATGAAAATGCTGGGATAAAAATAACTTAATTGCCTCCACCCAAACTGCATAAGTTTGTGTCTTGGTCCAAATTAGACCAATCTAAAGGCCTGACTATGTACTTTTTAACCCTTTGAACCCTCGTTTCCTGGAATGATATCGCTCTGTGTACACTTACGGTGAGATGGGTCAGTCCATTATCAATATACAGGGAGGATTAAAAAATAACGCAGTCTGCAGCCGTCTGGCTGCAGACTGCAGTTATTATTTTATCATCAATGTTCCATGTTTTGACCTCTTATAATGAGCCAAAAATGTCGTGGGCCACAAATCGGTCCTACGAGTTTAAAGGGTTAATGAAGTGTAAAAATATACTTTTATTGAACTGAATTTGTCCGAATACAATTATCATCAAACTGTTTGTTTATTAGAGTTTCATGTTTCAAGTGGGTAGTTTTTTTGTATCAGATAGTGGCATCTGTAGAGGAAAACCACCAGGGATTGACACATCGCTGTCAAACTTATCATCTTACTACCAAACAAGCAGACCGTGGGTCCACTCCAAGTCACTTTGATGACAATCAGGTGTTCCCTCACTATGGACAGGAGCAGATATTCCCTCACTATGGCCAGGGGGCATGTTCATGCATGGCAGCACTGCCATCACTAAATTTGTGCATCCACGACTCGCGCCAACTTCAAACATCCCTTTCGGCACATATTTATTTTCATTGATTCGGGTGCCAAGGGGAGTTGGGGTGGGGTGATGAAAGCTGTGTTGTTCTTCACAAAGTTAACCATTTACCAAACGCACAGGATATGAAAATTTATTATTTTAATCAGTGTTTTTTTTTAATTTTTCAAAACAATTTCAACAAAACCATAATATGTGACCCCTCTATGGAACGAGGTCATCGAGGAGGGGTCACCTGACATGGTTTTGTTGAATTTTGGGGGGAAAATATCTTTTTTCCATCTGTCGTTCGAATCGCCCCTGCGGCAACCGCGTTATTTCCTTGGGCAAGACACTTCACCCCCATTGCCCACGTGGGGGGCACGGCGGCGTTGTGTACCAAGGCGTATTGCACATCGATGGTACACTTGTCTTCAACCAGTGCTAACCCTGCATGTGTGGAGATAGCATGTTGGGGAGCCTGACAGTTGCTCGCAGTTGCTCGATGGTTCTCTCCGGGTACTCCGGCTTCCTCCACCCGTAAAACTGTCCGACACGAGGTGACCCTGGCTGTCAAAAGTGTCGTTAAACCCCTATAATTAAATAAATAAATCTCCTAAATTTGTAAATTATGTGAACAGATTCGTTGGGTAAAGGGTTACCCAATGAGGACGATATCGAATTTTTTTTTTTTTGTAATTTTTTCAAATAATTTCAACGAAACCATATCATGTGACCCCCTCATTGGAACGAGCTTGACGAGCTCGTTCCATTGACGGGTCACATGATATGTTTTTGGGAGGAAAAAAATTTCAACTTAATTTGTAAAATATGTGGGCGATGGTAGCGGATTCGTTAGGTAAAGGGTCAACAACCTGTCTGATAATTCTGACCTGTGTCAGACTGTCCACAATAGCTTGCATGTGAATGTAAAGTAATCTTTTTGTTTCAAGACATGGGGGTGGTGGGGCACCAGAGGCTGGTGTGCAGGGGTGCAAACATTACATCACAAAACATTTTCTCATAAAATTTGCACATTTTCTTCATGTAAAGTGACTAGGAATGTGTGAGGGAAAAGGGTGATTACAAAACCTCACTCTTGGCCCCATGTAACAGTCCCTTTCCACAAAGATATTGTTCCCATTGCAGAATAAAGGACCAGGATATTGTACAGTACGTGGAGAGTGCACTATCACTAAATCACCCGTAGAGTGGAGATTCCATCGGAGGAATAATTGCAAATTTGTTGCAAAGCATAACAAGTACAAGCAAAGTTTCAGCCAATGGACCTCCGGGTTAAACCCGGAGGTCCATTGACTGAAAGATTGCTTTTATTTTTTGTCCATATGTACAGAATTTGAAAGCGATACTTTGGGTGATAACTCCACTCCACGGGTGATTAAGTTACAATCCACTCTCCACGTACGTTGAGTTGGAGATGTGATAAGTGTACATAAGATCAGGCTATGCCAATTTGAGGTTTCTCTAAACTTGTTGAAAACTCTTGTATTTTTTATATTCCCGAAATAGAAATGCCAAACAAATTTTAAGCTAAATAAATTTGAATACGTTTTCACTTCAAAACTGTTTACCATTTGTCCTAATGAGATTGTAAAAGCCGTTTATCTCTTGTTTCTTTTTGTATATATACCACAAATAAGATGTTTATCACATCAAAAAATAATTTGGTCAATAAAATATTCTGACATTAACCAGAATGATCAAGATGAAATATCATTTTGTCCAACACAAAGGCAAGCTGGCAACAAGTCTGGAAATAAGCAGACTGTTATCTGCAGACTGAGGTTCCCAATGGGCGGATTTGGTGATGCTACTCTGCATAGCAGGATAGTAACATTAAATTTACCCTCTGTGAACATCAATCTGAATCAAGAACCTCAAGAGAAAGAGGTATCTGGTGGATAAATTGATCCACTGTATGGGATAGCATCCGTAAATTCACCCTCTGGGGACCCCATTCTGCAAAATGTCATGACAGATTGCTTATTTCCAGGCTTGGCTGGCAAGTACATGTAAGCAGCCTGATGTGGTCACTGACAAGTGTAGCTTATATGTTTGACCGACATTAAATTACTCCTGTCGGACATAATGACCAGTTCAATTTCTTGGAATTGAATATTTAGAGGTTATTGCTTATCATATCGGCTGAGATACGAGGGAATGTCAAAAAGTTTTGGGCCTGACATAAATAAAGCTGGAATATCGTACAGAACATATTTATATTTCAACACAGTCCCCTGGTAATTCAATACACTTGTTCCACCTGGTCTGCCAGTCGTTGATGCCGCGTCTGTAGAAGTCCATATCTTGGTCCTGCAGCCAAGCCTCCACAGCAGCAGTAAGTTCCTCATCATCTTGAAATCTTTTGACCACGCAAGTGTTTCTTCAAATTTGGGTTGTCACTTTGACCACGTAAGTGTTTCTTCAAATTTGGAAAGAGATGGTAGTCACTTTGACCACGTAAGTGTTTCTTCAAATTTGGAAAGAGATGGTAGTCACTTTGACCACGCAAGTGTTTCTTCAAATTTGGAAAGAGATGGTAGTCACTTGGTGACTACCATCTCTTTACAAATTTGAAGTACCCGGAGAGGACCACCGAGCAACTATCAGCTCCCATCATACCAACTCCACACAACCAGGATTAGCATTGGTTGAAGGCGGGTGCACCATCGAAGTGCAGTAGTACACGACGCCACCGAATCCCCACGTGGGCAATGGGGGAAGGCTTGCCTAAGGACACAACGCGGCTGCCGCAGGTGGGATTCGAACCGAGGAGCTCTCGGCTTGCACCCTGCACCTCTACCTACTGAGACACCGCGCCCCCATCCAATAGTAATCCTGCTTCATATGTCAAAAGGATTTGAAATTCATACGAGGATTGGAATCCATTCTCAAAAGGAAAACAATGAGAGTCAACATTGAATTTTGCAAAATGTTGATTTGATTCTCATCATAGATTTTAAAAGTGTCCTTAAAGGCCCACAAGATTCTGCTTATATTTTGCTCCTTTGTAATAAGGTAACACTGTGACAGTGGTGTACAGGCAGCCAAGACGTCACTAGAAACCACCCCCAAGGCACAGTAACTTCCATCATCAAGACCACCTAAAGCCTGTATGTTGGAACACATGTTCTACACGTACATGTACATGCAAGACAAGAATCTCACAAAAATGGGAACTATGCCATTCAGGGTTAAATTGTAGTAAATATTTCTATATTATAAATATGATTTTTCTTTCTTATTAAGGATTATGGACTGGTTGCACTCAAAAGGACAAGGGTATGACAGTACTATCAAATTCTAAATTGAGAACTGAAAATTGATTCTCGTAGAAGGGTTTTTGAGAATTCAAACTGATTCTCGTGAATGGGGACAAATTTTCAGGCCTGTGACTACACAAAATTATATAACGTTTGTTACAACAATGGTACAAGCACCCACTTCACTGGATCTGAAATGCTGTGACTGGGACCAAGTTTGAGATTACAGGTACCGTACCTGTCAATATCACAGACAACAACAAAACAAAAAATTATTTGCAGGTTTGCACAAGTGTGAACTAGAATATATATTTAAAAATAGATGTTTTTCCTATCACATGCCAGAAATATTATAGTTGCTAGTATTAGGTATGAGCTTTTTTCATTTTTTTATCTCTCACCTCCCCTCCCCACCTCGGTATGTAACACAGAGGGGATACAGTCATGGGCCTATCCATCCATCCAGTTATCCACATTTTGTTTTTATATCCCCCGCAGCGAGTTGGGGGTATACTGGAATCATCTTGTCCGTCTGTCCGTCCGTCTGTAGACACAATTTTAGCCGGGTATTTTTTCAAAGGTTTATGGACCAATTTGCTTGAAACTTCGTATGAATGTTCATCACCATTGGAACCTGCGTACCTGTGAATATAGTTGCGGCCGGCTAATTTTTGCCAAAATTAAGCCTCTTTTCAACTTAAAAAAGTAGGCCTAGAATTTTGTCCGGATATTTTCTCAGATGTTTATGGGCCGATTTCGTTGAAACGTGATATACATGTTCACTACCATGAGGTCCTGCCAATCTGCGTTTAGATCAGACCTTTGTTACCAGAGTTATACCCCTTTTCGTCTTAAAATGCCTGAATTTTGTCAGAAGATTTTCTCAGATGTTTATGGGTCGATTTCTTTGAAACTTGGTATGATGTTCACTGCTATGGGCACCTGTGCACCTACGATTGCAGTTTTGATTGGACTTTTTTGCCACAATTGTGTCCATTTATCGTCTTAGAATAATCATGGCGGCGGGGGTATGGACAGACCCATCTGGGACATTCACACCTCTAGTTCTTTTTTTTTTCTTTTCGAGCATATTTTGAAAACCATTATATATACAAACTCCAAACTTGATATGCTCCTTTTTCATCATGTCTGGTTGTGCCGGTTGATATTGTTTAACACTTTACCCGACAAAATGTATTATTGTAAGTATTGTTTTTAATTTTTTTCAAAAAAATGTCATCAAAACCATATGATGTGACCCCTCACTGATGAGGGATCACATCATTTGGTTTTGTTGAAATGTTCTGAAATTTTTTTTTTTTTTTTCAATTTCTTAATTTGAAAATTATGCGAGTGGATGCATCCAATTCGTTAATATTTCTTTGTTTTGTTTTTTTTTCGTTTCATAATTTTGGTCGTTTAACTATTAACAAAGTCTTTTTCCATACAAACTTGCATTGGAGTTTGTTTACAGAGCATATTTTGGCAAGTCGTATAAAGATAAACTTTGCATGTTTCTTTTTTCATTAGGCCTTTTGATATTTTGGATTTTTCACTCTTTTCTCTTTTTCAGAATTTTGGGCGTTTAAGTTTGTACATAAACGTTTCCATACAGATAGATCAAATCTTTATTTTGCAGTATAAATCAAATTTAACTTTTGTATCTTCTACAAAATATGTAAGAAGAATTCTGTAAGGAAATGGCATAACGAAATGGATGTTTTCCTACAATAAGGAGAAAATAAACATAATCAAGACAGCAGCGATGTTTTACGCGATATTACCATTTAAGGAAGTGTGATTGATTGGGATTCTCGGAAAATATACTCGAGATATACGTATGTATAAGGATCTGCAAGAATTCTTCATTCCACACGGAATGTATTTGAAATCAGTTCCTTCAAGGCATATCAAGTCCAGACCAAATTTGCCACATGAAATCCCAAAACCTTGTATATAGTGTGTGGAGAGTGGATTGTAACTGAATCACCTGTGGAGTGGAGTTATAAACAAAAGGGACATCACCAACATCACTCTTCACAATTTTATTTTCGTTTATTTCGTACACATTTACCTCTGTTGCCAATTACAATAGTATTTTTCTGTATACGGAATGGGAGAGGACAGTATCCAAAGTGGAAAGCACTTGTTCTCCAATTCAGTGGCAAATAAAAATATGCTTAAACTAAAAAACACAAGCAATGTTTCAGCCAAGGGACCTCCAGGTTTAATTGGCTGGAACATTGCTTGTGCTTGTCATGCTTTGCAACAAACTTGCATTTATTGCCTGGGTGGAATCTCTACCCTATGGGTGATTTAGTGGCAGTACACTCTCCACATACTGTAGATTCGTGACTAGACTCAGTATCTCAATATGGACACACAGTTAATAGTCAGCGCACGACATAATTGGAAATCAATAACTGGAAAGGGTCAGTACTAATTTAGGGCCATCCATTTTGTATTTGTTAATCCATTTTGTATTTGTAGGGAGGACTGGTAACAGTCCGATCCAGCAACCCTATGATGCTGCTGGATGAGACTGTCATTGAAGCTCCCCACAAACCCGAAATGTATTGGCCAAATCGCTTTGCTTTGTACGGTAATGTGTACGGTAATCCCATCTAGAAACTCAGATTTGAAATGGTTAGAGATTATCAGTTTAGGTGGAAATTGCTGAGGGAAATGGTACAATTAAACATAATGGTTTATTTCTGCCGCTTGTCTTGGAAACCGATACGAGTACAGACACCCATTCATGGGATTGTTTCTTTTCATCTTATCAAATTGTACCTTTCGAAATTGTCTTCATTTTTTTAAATCGTACCCCTTGATTTTTGGGGGTGCTCCCTATCCCCATAATTATAACTTAGTGCAGTGCAATATAAGGATAATTATTTGTTCTAAAATCATCTTCTTCAGAATCTTTTGATATTTGTTATACAGCGCCCTTAGTGGACCAGATTCAAGTTTGTTCAAATCGTGTCCCTGGGTTTATATTTGGGAGTCTGAAATTTAACGTAGTGCAATATGAGGAAAATTCTTTAAAACTCTTCTCAGATTCACCAGGCAGAATAATTTGAAATCTGGTGTACAACGTTACAGTCCCTCCTGGATTATTGTTTGGTGAAGGTGTTATACTCAACTGATTTTGAGAGGGAGGCACCAGATATCGACAAATGCCAATTGTCAAACAAAAGTTTGTTTCATGCTGCTATGCCTTGATTGGTTGGACTCACATCCCCTGTATGTTTCATACTGCTATGCTGTGATTTATTGGACTTGTACATCCTGTTTTAGGATAGTAATAAAGGCTCAACAGCTTGGTGCTATTTTATCTCCGGTCCGTTTGAACTCCTTAACTTGCACCTGATCACAGGGTTCGAAATGTATGCCTGTCCACCTGTCAAGAACACAGAACTGTTGCCCTCCCACCCCCAGTTGGCAACAGGTCAAAATAAAATAGTTCTGTGTTGTTATTCCATAACAACACAGAACTATTTTATTTTGACCTGTTGCCAACTGGGGGATGGGAGGGCAACAGGTCAAAATAAAATATGTCAGGACAGTTACAAATAGTAGTCAGTGAATCATTAAATTTAAAAACCAAAGCATCTTGACTGTGTAAATGTTATTAACATTATCCCGTGAAAAATATGTCAGTTTTAAGTTCTGCCACACAATTTATTCAATGTAGAGAACATTTCGTAGAACATTTCGGGACCTGGTTAATCATCTAACAACTCTTCATGTAAGAACCTCAGTTATGTGAAGAATTGCTTGGAAAAACAATGGCAGAAATATCACAGTTATTTAATGGGCATGTGTGTTCCGTTTAGAGATTTGTGGCGTCATTGGGGTCACGTGCGGCTAAAAAACATCATTCTTTGAATATTCCAACCGTTGTGACTAAAATTACGTGTAGGAACCTTTTGATCTTTGGTGTCCTGATAGACCACCATTGGGGAAAGGATATTCACAAGTAGCAGATTTTGTCCATTTTTTTCGAGAGTATGGGACCTTTTTCCGCTTTCTGCAACTTAGAAACTCTTGGCGGGGAATACCAGTGGCGTTGCACCTTGTTACTCTCGTACATTTGCTTGATATTACCCGGAAAATTTCTCCCGGTTCCCAGTTCTGAAGGTAATTTCATCCCCGTTCCCAGTTTCTAGAAAACCGGGAATAAATTAAACCCTATTAGATATCTGATTGAACAATTGACATGGCTAATATCCGTGATTATGCTCTTGAATTCCACCGAGTCCATCCATTCTTGACCACCCGTGCTAATGCAGCATTAATTCCTGTACGGACTGCGATGTGGCGATAAATTCCTTTTAATGTATTAGGCTTCGAAAAATAATATAAAAAAAAGACCGCTGGGATTGGGAGTTTGGAAGCTGAATTTTCATGTACATGTAGTTCCAATATTTATTTGTAATTTATTTATTGATGTTTAAGGTCACATACTTATGCACAAAGGCTAATCATGACCGTGACAGTTTTACGGGTGGAAGAAGCCCGAGTACCCGGGGAGAACCACCGAGCAACGTCGAGCAGCTGCTAACTCCCTAACATCGTAACTCCGCACTGCAGCACAGGCAGGGTCAGATTGGTTGAAGACATACGAACCATCGACGTGCAGTACGCCTTAGTCCACGGCGTCACCGTGCCCCCATGTGGACAATCGGGGTTAAGTGCCTTGTCCAAGGACACAACGCGGGAGTCCGAATCGATCGCTCAGACGGTCACCCATCCGAGGATTAACCGGGCTCGACGTTGCTTAACTTCGGTGATCTGACGAGAACCGGTTACCGCAACGCCACCGCGTCCCCGATGTAGACCCAATACTCACCGAAACACTTTAACACTGATCATCAGACATCAGCATTGACAATCCGCCGAATGTGCATTTAAACTATCAGCTGTTGTCTGATGGGCTTTCCTCTTCCCGGCTCATCATTAGCCCTATATTTTGTAGCTGGATATGGAATTTAATGTGAGGTTTATAAGTGTGCCACAAGTGACTGAGGCATATCAAAGAAAGTATTTAAATTTTTTACATGTACACCACTGGTTCTTCATCCACCAGTTTTTCCTTATCTTTATTACTTTTTTTAGTCCCTATCTGTTTAAAACAGGTACTCACAAGTAAAGTATTATGGAACCATTATGTTATAGGCATCATTTTTACTAACTAGGCTTAAAATTCATGCACGAATCAGAACTGATTCAAGCAAATTATTAAACTGTCAATTCTGTTTCTCGCAAAATCTTCATTTGATTCATGTGATAGATTCTGAAAGTGTCATTAAAGGCCAAGAGAATTCTACTTATATTTTCCTCCATCATAATAAGTTAACACTTTGACTTAGCAGTGGTGTTTAGTGAAGTCTCAGATCCCCATGCAGGCAGCCAAAACGTCACTAGAAACCACTTCCAAACAACTGTAACTTCCATCAGCAAGACCACCGAAAGACTGTTTGTTACAACATGTGTTCAGCATGTACATGTAAGACAAGAAATACGCCAAAATTGGAACTAGGCTCTTAACTGGTTGAGGGCAAGTTAGTTTTAGTGATCTGATTTTGTTATTCGAAATTTATTCTATTACAAATTATTGGAGAGTGCCCATAGGCACTCTCCAATAATTTGTAATAGAACAAATTTATTACAGAGTACGGGATGTGATTGATGAAAATACGACGAAAATACTCATCCATGCATTCGTCTCGAGTCGTCTAGATTACTATAATTCACTGCTTTTTGGTTGCAACAAATCTCTTTTAGTTAAGTTACAGGCTATCCAGAATTGTGCAGCCAAAGTTCTGACCATGAACAGGAAATATGACTACATATCTCCGGTACTGGCAGATCTACACTGGCTCCCAGTTCTGAAAAGGATTGACTTTAAAATCCTTTTAATCATATATAAATGTCTCAACAATCTTGGTCGTTCATACCTAACTGATCTTCTTGTTCCCCACAAACCTGTCAGAACTCTGAGGTCCAGTTTCTCGAATGACCTAGTTTACACATCTTGCAACCTTCTATTATGCGGTGGTCGTGCTTTTTCTGTTGCCGGTCCGAAGCTCTGGGATTCGCTTCCAGCTTATATGAAGACGCCACAACCTCTCGACCAGTTTAAATCTGCTCTGAAGACCCTATCTCTTCAAGCAAGTATATAACACTGAGCCTAACCTTGGTTGATTAACAGTTGATAGTTGTTAGTTTTTCTTTTGTATATATTCAGCTTCAACCGCAGAGTCTATTTATTTATACACAACGCGTGTACTCGATATTGTAAAGCCCGCGAGCACATTGTGAAACCGAGGCTATAAACTTCATTATTATTATTATTAGTTAGTTTTATGAAGCAAACTATGTTTGCATTGGATTAAATATGAAATTTGAGCATGGAAAATGTTGGCTAAGCTTTTGCTTTGGTACCCTCATTTTTCGCAAAGCCGTGATAGTGGCTTCTAGCACTCAACCAGTTAAAAGAACAATAAACTGATAATTTTTAAAAATTTTGACTCTCATATTTTGCTTGTATTTGAAAGAGCATGTACAAAAACACTATATGCTAAGTGTGAGACATGAGAAGCAGCTCAAAGTTACTCAAATCTGTAATTAAAACACTTATGCATGTGTATCGACAATGGTAATTCAAAATAAATTGAATGTGGACACATATCCTATAAATCGATACACAATTGAGTCTGTCGTTTGAGTCTGCAATTTATAGTCTGTGGTTGTGCGATCTGCAGTGTTGAAATATCGAACCATTTAAATGGAAGTTGTCTCCGATCATATAGTGGTAGTGAGTGAAATGTCACGGCGGATGACAAGTATACGGCCAATCTGGCTATGTTATCTCGCTACGGTGTAAACAGATCGTTATTAGGTAATTTGTATTTTCTTTTATCGTATGACTCGTCCGTTTTGTTCACGTTAAAACATTTGATAATTTGTTTTCATATTAATCAGTGATAAATAAAGCCTTCCGTCGATTTCATTGGTCAATTTAAAAACTAGACAAATTGATTGGCTGAACAAAATACAACTGGGCCACATTTTCATAATTTGCATAATTAGAGTTGGGAGCTTTCATTCGTAAATTTCAAAACTGGACAATTTGATTGGCTTAACAAAATACAACTGGGTCATATTTGCATAATTTCAGTAGGGAGAATTTACGTTATCTGTCCTATTTAGGGTGGGTTATATTGTATTAATCTTTTACCTACACGAAAAACGCCATTCATTTTTTTATATCTTCACTTTTTGCTTCCAAAACATAGGTTATGGCCCCTCATTGGAACGAGCTCGACGAGCTTGTTCCAATGAGGGGTCATAACCTATGTTTTGGAAGCAAAAAATGAAAAGGTTTAGTTATACGAGGATGTTTCTTTCCAAGTGCCGTCTGCAACTCAAGTTAGGTGATGGGTTAAAAAGTCATACTAAGTGGCTAATTTGTGCGTGTGTGTGTCGTATGATAAATAGAATATGAAATGAGTGTTTTTCTCATATAACATTTATGAAACTCGTCGGCAGTTGCCGTTTGGGCTCACCAGAGGCTCGCCAAATCGGAAAATTCTTAGACTCGTTTCATAAATATTATATGAGAAAAACACTCATTCCATATCCTCTATTTACTCGATGTTTCTGCATTTGATATTTATATCGTCAAATAAAAAAATACATATCTATCTATTATGTACACACAGGGACGTGACGACAGGGGGTGGGGTGTGTCCTTTACTTCCCAAAATGCCAACTCAGTTTCAAATCGGCACAAATTAAAACTGTTACTATATATAGCTACAATTACGCAATATCGAGCTTCAGAAGTAAGAATGCACGATCTCAATCGGTCCGAGATTTCTATAGTATTCTTCCTGATCGTAATAAAAAGAAAATCCTCGAAATGCACTTCAAGAAAATCACATCATATAAAATCGTTATCCTGAGTTAATTCCATCATTCACAGTTACAAAATAATGAAACATCGAAAATTGATCATTCCTGCATAAGATCTGATTTAATGTTAGGACAGTGTGAATTGTTCAAAGTTCTCAGCTTGAGCATTTGTTTAGCACATATTCAGTTCCCAGAAGAATACCAAATAATAATAACCTGGTAATTCTATCATAAATGTGTTGGCATTTTAGTTACTAGAATCAATTTTATGCCCCCTTCCATGGCTCTATTTTCAAAATCTTTCTCGGTAGTGAATTTCCAACTACGGGGAGGGACCGGGGGTGTTTCCCCGTCCCGGTCCCTCCCACTAGTTGGAAATTCACTACCCTACGCCCCCAATCGGAAACTTCTAGCCACTTTCCTGTGTACACAAACTTCATCTTTGTCGTTTTGAGAAATGTAATTTATGGAAAATGACACTATGCTGTAAGCTGTCCCGGACATTAGAGCTAGGAGGTTTTGATTTTTTCAGATTCGGTTTCAGGATAAACCTCGGTTTCGGTTCAGTTTTTCTATGTGTTGAGAACAGATGGCAAATACCACTTCAGGCTCCTTAACTTGGACAAATTCCGCAATAGTTCGTACGACACCACTCACCACAAAAGCCCTGTCTGTATTGGGGCTTTGATCATTCTTAAGGGTTCCAGGGGGATCAGTTGCTAAGCTTATTCAATCAGAAATGATATAAGGCCTAAACAAAGTTTAAAAGCTGTTTCTCAGGCCCTCCCGCATGGTCCTTTAGCTGTTGCATGCTCTCTTTTTATACCCAAATCAAACTTAAAAAATACAAATTACATAAATGGTTTACGTCTGATATTTTACCCAAGTTAATAAAATTGATAAATTTGCCCCTTGAGTGCTTTTCAATGCTTTATTGAAAAGCCTTCATGCACTCAAGGGACAAAATACACCACCACCCATGCTATTCTGTCGATTATGACGTTTGAAGCATAAAACACACCAAGAACATGAACTTTTGATGACAAAGAACTAATTACAAATATAGAAAATCAAATAAAAAAACGCCCAGTCACATGCAATTTTACAAAAAGTGGCCTGAGAAACTGAAGATCTACTTTGTTCGGCCTAAATCAGAGTAACAATTGAATAAGTCCATCTAATCTATGTTGTGTTCTGACTGTCAAATTCTCTTCCTCATTGACTCGTCCACCGGACGAGTCAATAAGGGAGAAAATGTAACAATAGAACATTATAAGTTATCTCCGCCAACATGTATGGTTTATGGAGATTTAATACCTGGATGTCGGTTTTTAAACACCGAGCCTCAGGCGAGGTGTTTAAATGAGACATCCAGGTATTAAATATCCATATACCATACATGTTGGCGGAGATAACGTTTTTGTCCCGTTTGAAACACAATACAAACATAGTGGAAATAAATTTGTGGACACATTTCTCAGCTCCACAATCACTTGGACCAAATTCGTGATAATTATTTTGTTTTTATAATCGCAGAAGACAACAGATATAGTTACATCCCTTGGGTCGTTAAGAAACCCAGTAAACAGTATTTTGTTGACATATCGTCCCCTGAGTTCCAATGTGTTCTATGTGCCTATAGGCGCATAGAACACATTTTTACTCAGGGAAAGGATTATTTGCTCTTATTTTATTTTTATGATTGAATTGTCGGAAATCTGATGATATTTGTGACTATTTTCGGGTTTTCTGGTTCGATTTTTATTTCGAGGTGAGCAAAAGCGGAAAGCTTTCGTTTAAACAATATACCCCCGATGTTTCGCGTGCGTTTATACCCTGGATGTTGCACGCTCTCATATACCTTGGATGTTGGTTGCATCATTTGTCATGACTATTTGTCCCAGGCATTCTGACCAAACAAAAGACCGAATTTATCAGGATAATAGAACATGGTGTATTCACCCCTTCGCCTTACAGACTAAGTGATGAGAGTCCATTGTAGTATTTAGTCCGGTTCATTGGTGTGATCAGCTTATACAAAAATGTTAAAATCGTTCAGTCGGTTTTTGCTGGGTATTGCAGTTCGGTTTTGGGCGGAAAACCAAAAAATCACCCAGCCTTACCGGAAATTGCCTTGAGTGATCGGGTAACTAAATCAGAATGAAAAGGGACGCTGTGGCGTTGCAGTAACCGGTTCTCGTCAGATCACCGAATTTAAGCAACGTCGAGCCCTGTTAATCCGTGGGTGGGTGACCGTCTGAGCGATCGATTCAGACTCCCGCGTTGTGTCCTTAGACAAGGCTTTTACCTCGATTGTCCACATGGGGGCACGATGGTGCCGTGTACTAAGGCGTACTGCACGTCGATGATGCGCATGTCTTCAACCAATCTAACTCTGCCTGTGCTGCAGTGTGAGTTACGATGTTGGGGAGCTGGCAGCTGCTCGTCGTTGCTCGGTGGTTCTCTCCGGGTACTCCGGCTTCCTCCACCCGTAAAACTGTCACCGCCACGATATGACCTTGGCTGTTAAAGTGTCGTTAAACCCTAATAAAATAAATAAATAAATAAATCGGAATGAAAAATGCTGCCTGCCTTGTTTGATAAAGTCAGTAAATTCTCTCCTTCAAGTTAAATATATTTTATCACTGCGAACACATTCATATGAATACGAATGATATTATGAAACGTAAGGGTACTTTTTCAAAATGAAAATTGAGGTTTGTTAAATTGTCAACTTATTTTCTTTTTCAAATTCATAGCTTATTGTCCCTTTAAGAGATAAACTCTTGTAAATAGATAAATATGAAGCTTCTTTTTACTATGGATTATGTTTTGGTTACTCTTAGAAAGGTGTAATAGTACTCTCAAATTCATAATATTTTACAAACTGAAAGCTGATTCTCGCAACAGGAGTTCATGAAAATCAAAATCAATTCTCGTTAATCAGGACAAATGTTAAAGCTTGCGATATTGTCACAGGGGTTCTTCTACCTTCTGTGGGAAAGGGTTCGGGGTCCATGCAATGGGAAAATTCATGTCATGAAGGCTCCAAATAGGAAATTTATTTTCCCGTGCTTCGCAGTATAACGGGAAAATGTTGTCTTGGTGAGACAAGGGTTAAATCGTAATTAGAGTTAGTGGAGCATGTTAGGTCACGTGGTCAAGTTTGTTTGACCGTTTGAGAAATCAGTTCTACGCGAGTGCTCCCGTTGATCACACTTAACTTTGCACCATGGCGTCTGATGAAATCTGTAAACTAATTGACCAGAGAGTTCAACTGGCTATGTCGGAATCACAGAATACTTTGTTAGACAAATCAGATGGTTTATTTTCCACAAAGCTCAACAATTTTGAACATAAAATTAGTGCCACGCAAAAAGAATTATCAGACAATCAGCTCACAAAAATTACTCAAAATATTCTTTCTAATGACAGTTATAACTTCAAACGCAAAAGTTGCGAGGACCAATTCAAGTTCAATGTCAAAGTTATGGAAAAATTCAGAGATGCTGAAAGTACCATCAGTGTTCCAGGAGGCAGTGAGAACTCAAAGCAGGCTATTTCGCAAGGTATCGATCTTCTAAACCAGAGACAAAAGCTTATTAAAATGGCAGATGCGTCTGAACTAGGTTGGCGCGTTGTTCAGGAATATGTTCAAAATCCTCTTGCGGAGGATAGTGATGATGAGAAGAAGATCTTCAGAGCAGAAGCTAGGGCTACAAAGAAATTAAAACTTGAGAAACAGAAGAAGTTATCTCGTTCCAGTCGATATCACCCATACAAATCTAATCCACCTGTTACGCCAGATTTTCCATCTACTGTACTACAGTCAACGACAAAGAAACCAGGCTTATGCTTTCATTGCGGACAGCCCAATCACTGGAAGAACGAATGTCCTATGCGTCGTTCGGTAGTTACTGAAAAGATAAGTATTGATTTTTCAGATTCACTTAATGTTACGGCTTTGTTTCCGTCTACGACTGTATCCGATTGTTCGGCCAATGTGTTTTTTAATAATGAAGTTGGTCATCCCGAATTGAATGGAGAACTGTCTTCAGTTGATTCAATTGATAATGACATGCTTCATTGCAGAACTATTATCAACACTGAATCGCCAGTTGGCAGACTTAAGGCAGCAGTTGACAAATGGGTTTCAGTAGGAGTCAATGCCCATATTTTGCAGGTGGTAACTGATGGGTATAAACTTCCATTTAAAGAAGTCCCAGCTTCAGCCCAATTAAGAAACAATAAATCGGCGCGGGATCACCCGGATTTCGTATCAAGCGAAATTAGAAAATTGCTCCACAAAGGTTGTATTGTGCAAGTATGTCAGAAGCCGTATGTAATCAATCCATTGACTGTTGCATTTAACAAACACGGAAAACCTAGGTTAGTTTTGGATTGTAGGCATATCAATCCAGGCCTTTTTCAGTTCAAATTTAAATACGAAGATGTAAGTGTTGCTCGTCAGTTATTTGAACAAAATGACTGGGTGTTCACTTTTGATTTAAACAGTGCCCATCATCACATCTCGATTTTCCCCGAGCATACCACATATCTTGGGTTTTCTTGGACCGAAATGGGGCAGACAAAGTATTATGTATTTTGTGTGCTCCCTTTCGGAATATCGACTGCTGGGCATATTTTTACTAAGCTATTGAGGGTAGTGGTTAAATTTTGGAGGTCTTCTGGTCGCAGAGTCGTTATGTTTTTGGACGACGGCATTGGTGGGGATAGTGATCTGTCCGCTGCATCGCTTTTGAGTGCATACGTTAGGCAAAGCTTACTGGATTTTGGTTTTTTATTAGCTGAAGAGAAATGCTTTTGGGACCCAAAAGAAACTGCTGTTTGGTTGGGGTATTTCTGGAATTTTACAAGTGCTAAGCTTTTTGTTACTGATGAAAGAATTGATAGATTGGAAATGTCTATTAAGTCAATCTTATTTCAGCTCAGTTCAGATGAATGTAGTTTGCTTCCGGTTAAATGTTTGGCCTCCATTGTTGGCCAAATTATATCTTTACAAAATGTTGTTGGAAATCTGGTAAGGCTTAAAACCAGGAAACTGTATAAGTGCATTTTGTCAAGGGCCAATTGGAAGGCTATGGTGCAGGTGAGTACACAAGCTTTGGACGAGTTATGCTTTTGGAGGGACAATTCAAGATCTCTCAACAACAAAGGAATGGCGTTTGTGGTCTCGGATAAATGTGAAATACAAGCATTCAGTGATGCCTCTGCCAGTGGGTATGGAGGTTATGTTGCCCTTTGTGAGGGCGCCTCATCTGAAGGCACAGAGGTGGTGGGGTCATGGGACCCTAAGGAGTGTTTGAAAAGCTCCACCTGGAGGGAGATAGAGGCTTTGCACAGAGTTTTGCAAAGTAATGTGTCTTCCTTACGCGGTCATACAGTAAAGTGGTTCACAGATAATAAAAATGTTAAATTAATTCTTCGAGCGGGAAGTAACAAACCAGATTTGTCAGATGTTTCATTATCCATTCATGATGTCTGTGACGTAAATAAAATACTTCTGACCCCAGAATGGATCCCCAGGGGCAAAAATACAACTGCGGATTGTCTAAGTCGATGTCACGATAGTGATGACTGGGAAGTTCAAGATTGGGTTTTTAAATTTTTGAATAAGGCTTGGGGACCACATACCATTGACAGATTTGCTGCTCATACTAATACCAAATGTGCTAGGTTTAACTCTCGCTGGTGGTGTCCAGGCACTGAGGGAGTTAATGCCTTGGAACAAGACTGGTCTTTTGACTGCAACTGGTTGGTTCCTCCTCCAAGGTTGGTTCCTGCCGTTTTAGCCAAAATGAAGAGCGAAAAGGCTTGTGGCTCATTAATCGTTCCCAAATGGGAATCGGCGCCTTATTGGTCGGTCTTATGCGCGACAAGCGGAACATTTAGAAATTTTGTCAAAGCATTTCAAATTCTGAATATGCGTAACGTTCTTCGCAGAGGACGAGGAAACAATGGCATTTTTTGGGTCCACCGAGCTATCTTTTAATATGATAGCTTTTCAGTTACAGTTCGAATAAGTCTCATATAGGTTTTTGTACAAAGAGTTGAGGTATATGTTTTTTGCTCAGTTTTTCTTTCTTTTTCTTTTTCAACAGACATCGGCTTGATTTCAAATATTGACAACCAGTTGGCTGCAGTTGGGATTCACAATGATGGCTTGGCTGTTTCCATGTCCAATTATTTAATGTGTGCCAAGAGTGTCAACACCGTGCAAAAGTACTTTTCGTATTTCCAACGATGGCAAAGATTTTGTTTTCATTCGGGTTTCGTGGCTGTTCCAGCTCAACCTATACAGGTAGCAGTTTATATTACTCATTTGCTAGATTCACAAGCTACATACAATGTTGTTACTTCTACCATATATTCCATCAAATGGGTGCACGACGTTAACGGATATGATGATCCAACAAACAACTCTTTTGTTAAAGGTTTACTTGAAGCCTCTAAACGAATCCGTTCTACCAGAGTGGTTAAAAAAGACACTATTTCTTCTGAATTATTGATAGAACTGTTTGGACAGTATCCGGACAGTTGTGATCTCCTTATTGTTCGAGACTTGTGCATGATTACCATTGCATTTTCAGGTTTTTTAAGGTTTAATGAACTGAACAGTTTACAGTGTAATGACATCAATTTTCATACTGATTATGTCCGCATTTTCATTAAAGGTAGCAAAACTGATCAATATCGCCAGGGAAATGAAATTTTAATCTCTAAGGGTTCTACTTCCGCTTGTCCATATCAGTTACTTCGCAGATACATGTCTTCAGCTGGTTTGACTTGTGACTCAGATTTGTATTTGTTTAGGCCGTGTTATCGGTCAGGTGACAAGTGCAGTCTTATTCATAAAAACAAACCGTTAAGCTACAGTCGCACTAGAGAGTGTGTCTTATCCAGGCTTAAAGTTGTAGCCCCAGACTTAAATTTAGGTTTACATTCATTGAGAGCAAGTGGAGCCACTGCTGTGGCTCTGGCGGATGTAAATGATCGTTGTTTGCTGCGTCATGGCAGGTGGAGGTGTTCATCCAGTAAGGATGGTTACATCCAAGATTCAGTTGAACGGCGTTTGGAAATTACACAAAAACTCAAGCTATAAGTGTTTGCGTTCTCATACTTTTTCGTGTACTGGCACGACCTTTTTCTACTTTGTTTTTCTCTACGGCAAATAAACACTCGCAATTTGCATACAGTTGTACCGTTTTGATTTTGTTTGTTGAATTAAGACATTTATTTTCCCGTGCTTCGCAGTATAACGGGAAAATGTTGTCTTGGTGAGACAAGGGTTAAATCGTAATTAGAGTTAGTGGAGCATGTTAGGTCACGTGGTCAAGTTTGTTTGACCGTTTGAGAAATCAGTTCTACGCGAGTGCTCCCGTTGATCACACTTAACTTTTACGAATGTGTCTCGTTTTCTGTGTAAATGCAATCTAATAATTTTTTGGATCTTGGACGTGCATGTATCATCAACAGCATATTCACAATTTTTATTTTTTCAACTGCTGAACGTATATATCAGTACTAGTTGGGTCGTTTTCTTTGAAGACGATTAGGCCGCACGAGATGCAAGCCTCTTTAATTTACAAATAAGATAAGGTCCGATATCTTCTCCCGAGGCAGTATGAGCTTGTTAGACATCGGACACAGGTTTCCCCATAAATGGGGTTTTTCCTGGGCCATCGCCTATTGCCGTTGACGGAGATTTTTTTGTCGCAGTAAATTAAAAGACAAAAGAGGCAAATAAAAAGTTTCATTGTGCTCTTTTATATTGTTACGAAGCAATCCTATATCATAATGCTCGAATTTTCAATTTGTATTTCTGGTGCAAAGTTAGTATCAGTATTTGTATTCATTACATGTATACTCGACGACACGGCAAATAAACACTCGCAATTTGTATACAGTTGTACCGTTTTGATTTTGTTTGTTGAATTAAGACTTTGTTTGGAAGAAGAAACACACAAAGAATAAGAAATGTTACCTTCATATTGAACTGAGAACATGAATACAGAAGCTACTACATGTATAGTACATGTAGTAAGTTTTATAACAAACATTCACAAGAAATAATGATCAGTCTTTGTAATATCTATTATAAATTGTTTTACACTTGGATAGTCTACATTCTGTGGCTTAGCAATTGTGTCTAGGCAAGACTTGGCTGCCTATAGAGGCAGCCAAGCGTTGCCTAGAAACAACTGACAAGGTCCTTGGGATGTAACTTGCAAATATATCGGAAAGCTACCTGTTGAGGCACCTGTTTTGTTGCAGTAAAAAGTGATTTAAGTCAAAATAAGGCCATCAAGAGCTGGGAAGATTTGTGTTATTATTGATCGTGATGGTCATACACGGTATTGACTTTCCCCGGTTGTCAATGCACTCATGTTTATGTGTGTTAATGACGTTTCACGTTTGCATATGTTTATGCCATTTGTAGAGTGATGTTTCTACTTCCCTGTTTAGCACACATTATCCGTTTATAATCTGAGAACTTCCAATACAATCTAGTGGAATTTCGATGTATAGTTTCTTATTTAGAAGAGTATATATAATTATCGGGTCAAATGTAAACTGAAGGTATGGTAAATGGTTTTGTGTTTGTAAGTTACATTCAGTTAACAGGGCTATTCAGTTAACAGATATCCATTTAAGTGGGAGCACTGTATTTAAAGTGAAGCATTACATGTAAGCATTGAGAGAATTCAACAAAACAATATTTCAAAACTATTTAGATAACTAGAGAAACAGAATTTACTGCACCCAGTAAATTCAAGTCTGTGTGAAAAGGGTTAAAGTATCAGGAATAAACTATACAGAACGAGAATTTATGGAGGCTTATTTTCAGAAGTAAAATATTTTTAAACAAATCAGAAATGGGTTTTCGTTAACAATATTTACAGATATTCGTACTGGAATCAGAACAATTATTTATAAGAAACCAGAAATGGCATACATGTGACCAGCATTCAAAGGGTTCGATACTCGAATCAGAAATGGACATTTTTGGCTCTGCCCACTAATTTGAGTGATGAAATACGTTCATAAACTTTAGAAATGCATTAAGGTGTAATAAAATTTATTTCCCAGTATTTCTGATTAACACGCAATTGATGACTTGGGTGACCTCTTTCAGGCAGACACCTAGGTGACCTCCGTGACCTTGACCCATATTTTGAATTCCATCAAGTGTCGACTCATTTGGTGTTAGTTCCAGGTTCATTCATCATACCACGATTGAGATATGAGCATGACCCACTTTCAAAAATGTTGGCTACGCCCACTTTTTTAACATAAAAATGCATGTATGGACCTCAGGAATGCTTTGGGGGGGGGGTAAAAAAATGTGATTTCCAGCAATTATGAAAAATATACTTAATGACCCCTAGGTGACCTCCTTGACCCTGACCCATATTTTGAATCTCCATCAAGTGTCGACTCATTTGGTGTTGGTCCCGGGTCCGTAGGCCATGCCTCGCTTGAGATATGGACGTGACCCACTTTCAAAAATTTTGGCCACGCCCACTTGTTAACGTCAAAATGCATGTGTGTACGTCAGGAATACTTTAGGAGATAAAAAAAATGTGATTTCCAGCAATTCTGAAAAAATGCACTCAATGACCCCCTAGGTGACCTCCGTGACCTTGACCCATATTTTGAGTCTCCGTCAAGTGTCGACTGATTTGATGTTGGTCCCAGGTCCATACGTCATACCATGCCTGAGATATGGGTGTGACCCACTTTCAAAAATTTTGGCCACGCCCACTTTTTTTTTACTTCAAAATGCATGTGTGTACGTCAGGAATACCTTAGGGGATCAAAAAATGTGATTTCCAGCAATTGTGAAAAATGCACTCAATGACCCATAGTTGACCTCTGTGACCTTGACCCATATTTTGAACCTCCATTGAGTATCGACTCATTTGGTGTTGGTTCCAGGTCTGTAGGTCATACCACGCCTGAGATATGGGCGTCACCCACTTTCAAAAATTTTGGCCACGCCCACTTTTTTTACATAAAAATGCATGTATGTACGTCAGGAATACTTTAGGGGGTCAAAAAATGTGATTTCCAGCAATTCTGAAAAATGCACTCAATGACCCCTAGGTGACCTCTGTGACCTTGACCCATATTTTGAACCTCCATCAAGTGTCGACTCATTTAGTGTTGGTCTCATGTCCATATGTCATAGCACGCCTGAGGTAGGGGCCTGACCCACTTTCAAAAAATTTTTGGCCACGCCCACTTTTTTATGTCAAAATGCATGTGTGTATGTCAGGAATACTTTAGGGGGTCAAAAAATGTGATTTCCAGCAATTCTGAAAAAATGCACTCAATGACCCCTAGGTGACCTCTGTGACCTTGACCCATATTTTGAATCTCCATCAAGTGTCGACTCATTTGGTGTTGGTCCCAGGTCCATACGTAATTCCACGCCTGAGATATGGGCGTGACCCACTTTCAAAAATTTTGGCCACGCCCACTTTTTTATGTCAAAATGCATGTGTGTACGTCAGAAATAGTATAGGGGGTCAAAAAATGTGATTTCCAGCAATTCTGAAAAATGCACTCAATGACCCCTAGTTGACCTCCGTGACCTTGACCCATATTTTGAACCTTCATCAGGTGTCGACTCATCTTGGTGTTGGTCCCAGGTCCATAGGTCATTCGATGCTTGAGATATGGGCGTGACCCACTTTCAAAAAATTTGGCCACGCCCACTTTTATTTCGGCAAAATGCATGTATGTACGTCTGGAATACTTTAGGGGGTCAAAAAATGTGATTTCCAGCAATTCTGAAAAATGCACTCAATGACCCCTAAGTGACCTCTGTGACGTTGACCCATATTTTGAATCTCCATCAAGTGTCGCCTCATTTGGTGTTGATTCCAGGTCCATACGCCATACCACACCTGAGATATGGGCATGACCCACTTTCAAAATTTTGGCCACGCCCACTTTTTTTACGTCAAAATGCATGTGTGTATGTCAGGAATACTTTAGGGGATCAAAAAAATGTGATTTCCAGCAATTCTGAAAAATGCACTCAATGACCCCTAGGTGACCTCCATGACCTTGACCCATATTTTGAATTTCCATCAAGTGTTGACTCGTTTCGTGTTGGTCCCAGGTCCATACGTCATACCACGCCTGAGATATGGGCGTGACCCACTTTCAAAAATTTTCGCCACGCCCACTTTTTTTACGTCAAAATGCATGTGTGTACGTCAGGAATACTTTGGGGGTCAAAAAATGTGATTTCCAGCAATTCTGAAAAATGCACTCAATGACCCCTAGATGACCTCCGTGACCTTGACCCATATTTTGAACCTCCATCGAGTGTCGACTCATTTGGTGTTGGTCCCAGGTCTGTAGGTCATACCACGCCTGAGATATGGGCGTGACCCACTTTCAAAACACCTCTACAGACACTCCTGATACCTCAGGAATCTGAAAAACATAGGTGGCCGAGATATTGTGGCTGTCTATCAGCATGCCAAAAATCAACGAGATAGGGCAATTCGTTTTTGAGTTATCTTGCGGATAAAAAAGTGATGAGAAGACAGGAGAAGAAGAAGAAGAAGAAGAAGAAGAAGAAGAAGAAGAAGAAGAAGAAGAAGAAAAGAAGAAGAAGAAGAAGAAGAAGAAGAAGAAGAAAAAAAGAAGAAAAAAAGAAAAAGAAACTGTGCAAAAACAATAGTCTGTGTGTTTCACACAGACTAATTAATGTTTATTTTCGAGTTCCCACTAGGGTGGCTCTGAATCCATTAACAGGACTCATTTCTCTCCACAACTTAGTCATTAAAGTGAAGATAACATACTTCTAATATTGTTCACAATACATCCACAATATTTTCCATTTAAATTTTATGAGCTCTGAAGTGGCAACTTTCCAATACATTATCTCTCTCCAAAGATGTTGAAAGTGAAAACGCCAATAAATAAATATATTATTTCTCCCCAAAAAACAGACAGTAAATTATATTAGAAGCAATGAAATGGAATTTCTGAAAAATAAAATTTGAAATGCCATTACAGCATGTTAAACCTTCCTCTATAGGGACCTCGAAAAGTGGTGCAGTGCTTGTTTACCTTTTTTAACCCTTGATCTAACATGAAAAAAGACGACACTTGAAAAACAAAATTATTGAATAACTAATTGTTTTTATTTTTTGCATCAAAACATAGCTTATGACCCCTCATTGGAACGAGCTCATTGAGCTCGTTCCAATGAGGGGTCATAAGCTACGTTTTGAGGCAAAAATGAACAAATAATTAAAATTGAATGTCACTTTTTGTGAAAAGCTCTGGCCAGGTTTGACATTAGGTAAAGGGTTAAACAAGTTCTGTTTTACTGATAAAATATGACCCAGTAAGCAATGCCTAGGTTGGAGGTGACCTCCTCTACAGTTTGCAGAATATACATAAACGATCGGCTAAACTTGACTTTATTCTTGTGTTGCTGTCATAATGTAGCCGTACATGCTGAAAGTGATCTTAAACATCAATAAATATATAGTGAACCTTATTTGCCCCTTCACATTCTTGGTTTCACCAGAATAATTTTTCCTTAGCAGACCAGACCCATTTTTGGGCCCAAGAAAAAACCCGTATTGTATTCAGCATGTTCATCTTTGGAGCCCGAGGTATTGGAAAAACCTTCAACCAACAATGGCTTAATATATCAACCCTTTACATAACACAACTGAAGACGATACTTCATTTACTTCTTCGAACAAAACAGATGACTTTTCCGGCCCGCTAACATCCTACATGTCACGCATCAGAATTTCATTAAGTAGGATGGCTGCTAAGTGAAGATGTGGGGGTAGCCCAGTCAATATTTGAAAACATTTATTGGCCTTCTCCCTAATAATGAATAAGGCCTCTTCCACTAGCTGACATTTAACTTACATTCAAGATTCCACCAGGGTTCAAGAGGTTAAATAAATATAAATATGTTGACACAGGATACATTTGGGAGAGGTGATGAGCCACCACGTCCCCTCCCATCCCTTAGCTCTATTATTCAACTCGTGGAGACTGAGACTGAAATGGAAGTTGCTTTCTCCCAGCTTCCTGCTCCCCACAATTTTGGACCGGAAGAGCTTGCCCTTCCTCCTCCAGAGGCTCTGTAAATGATGGTCTTGATGAGGGAAACGATGGCAAAGGTATCAAGGGAATTAGAGGAGTCAAAAGCATCGAGAATCGGGAAAGCATCGAGACCGAATAACTCATAGCTTATTTCCCCAACCCTACAAAGGACAACACTACGACATCCCTGGACTCATCCACTATCACCACATGGGGCTAATCACATCAAAGCGAAGAAGGAGAAGAAAAAGAGTCCACGTCGGATTGCCTGTGACGATAGGGGCTTACAGGTAAAACTAGAAGTCCTGTCAAGAAATGCGCACAAATAGCACGTCGATTTGCGCGTTAATCTACGCGTTGTGACCATAGTAAGGCTATCAAATCCTGTACTGCACAAGCAATGTTTCAGCCAATGGACCTCCGGGTAACCCGGAGGTCCACTGGCTGAAACATTGCCTGTGTTTGCTCTGAGCAACCAGGAGAACCCTGCCGTGCTTTGAATGCCATTTGATATGGCAATTGCGCGCAATTCCTACGCGCAATTAAGCCTAGATAAGCGCACAGTTCATGACTGGACTTCAGGTTTTAACTGTACCTCCTACTTCTGTTCTTCTACCTAAATCAGACATATTTGTGTTTTCACCCAAACTCCAATCAGTCAAAGTTGTTGAAGGGGGCTAATTATAATTTGTCCTAATTTAATACTGTCCCTGCACGTTTTCACATGCTTTAAACCTTGACCTTCAACATTTGTCAGCGGTTTGTCACCTGACAAATTTCTATCAGAGGAGGCAAACCTGCACAAAGCTTACGTCTTCATTGCTGAATAGGTTACGTCTGGAACTGTGTAAAGGCATATAAATAATGAATTTTGTTTTGAAAGGAAAATTTTGCTTGCATTGAATTATAGATAAGATAACCGCATTCAATACTCAGTGCACACTTGCAGTTGCAAGTTTTAATAGCGAATATACGTCATAACATGAACAGATCATTGTATGAAAGCAGGTAGTCCTAAAGTTATTTTAACCTTCAAATCCTTAAGCCCAATTGTGACAAAATGTATGACCTCAGAACGGATACAGCAGAACAGTTAAATTTCAAGATACATTTTTTCCCACGAATTTAATGAATTCAGTTTTGTTTGACAGAGCTCATTGATATCTGTCAAAATAAGATTGACCTGATTAAATTCCTAGTTGCATTATGGGAAATATTTGCTGCTCTTGAAATTTGGTATTTTGATGTCAATGTGCAGAGGGTTGAATGACAAAACAATATTCAGTTAACAAAGAAATAACCAAGAATTTAGTCATTTCCCTAGTTGTGGTAATACACTGAGCTCTATTCTAGGAATCAGGCCAAATACTTCTTAAATTCCCCCAAACCCCGACAATTAAGCCAAATGACAAAAAGAAAGAATCCTATATGGTGCTCCATAGATGATGTCTATGCATGCGCAAAAGCCCTGGAAATGCCTTCCAACCCCACCATTGACCATTCTTTTGTTTGACCACAGTGTTGACAGTTTTCTGTTACACCGGCTCTTAAAAAAATGCAAACTATGAAAGCTCAGACAATGGATCAACAGGGATATTTGTTGGCGATCATCAACAACGTTTGTAAGGATGGTTAGCAGATTGAACAGAAATATATCAGGACAGTGTTTTCTATCACGAATTCTATAGAATCATGTGTCGCCCTCATTTTGGTCTTTCCATGATGTATTCCTGCTCAATGATGATTATTTATAATCTGTCCACTCAGTGTCTACTTCCCTTTCCTGTTTCCCTCCTGCTGTCATTTCTAATGTTTTGGCTTTCAAAATAATTGTTACAAAAAAAATTTTCCGTTTTTGTTTACGTTAGAAATGGCATCCCAAGAACACAGTTCTTGGAACACACCTCTTGGGTACCCCGTATATTAGGACATGTCCCAACTTATTTGTCCACTTGCCGTCATTGATAGTTGCTCCTGTTCATCCTGGTTGTATTATTAAATTTCAGGGAGTATTCACTGATTCGTAATCCGAGAAGCTTCTTTATAAGATATAGAGCTGCTGTCAAAAGCATTGCAGTTGAGGGAGAAGTCGCCTAATCTGTCACACACTTCTTTCTCGTACTCATGTTCACGTTCTCATTCAGACTGGAATCTGGGGACCGTGACCACAGCAACTGTTCACAGTCACCTGAATTGACAAGAATTGATCAAGCTGGCCCATCATTAACGTTGCAATATTCAGAGACTATACATTTCATCGAACACTATGGTCCAGGCGCCGTGCTGTAGGAGCTTCAGAGTTCATCTCCGACGTGTTATTTAAGAAAACAGGCATTTGTAATGAGAGAGAAAATGCTTAGTTGGTCGTACACTTCTTCTTCGGACTTAGATGGCTTTCAGTTAAAACTAGAAGTCCTGTCGCGAATTGTGAGCTTATCTAGGCTTAATTGCGCGTACGAATTGCGCGCAGTTGCAATATTGAATGGCATCCAACGCACGGCAGGTTCTCCTGGTGACTCATAGCAAACACTGGCAATGTTTCTGCCAATGGACATCCGGGTTACCCGGAGGTCCATTAGCTGAAACACTGCTTGTGCACAGACCATATGCACAGGATTTGATATCCTTACTATGGTCATAACGCGTACATTAACACGCAGATCGACGTGCTATTTGTGCGCATTTCGTGACAGGACTTCTAGTGTTAACTCTAGATGTGTAATCTCAGTCACGGTCATCCGCTAAACGTTATGACAATTCCGACATGAGAAGGGCTTTATACGAGTTCTACAACTACAACTTACAAGTCCTACCGCAAGGGTTAAGTTGCCTAGTTGCACATATACTTCTTCCTCGCATTCATTCAGCTCAGAAGAGGACTATCAGTAAAGGTCATTCACTATTGTCAGAAGATATTTCAACGGATTTCTGAATTCGTGAAAGCATTATGCAAAATCAGCAATGCAACTTGCATGTGTTACTGCAAGATTGGAACCGCCTAGTTCTGCCCCCCCCCCCCCCCCCCACTCACTCAGACGGCTCGGGTGTGTACTCACGGAAGACCGTGATGGTCAACTGCTTACATCTACCCCATTGTATATATGACTACAGCGGTACATATTTTATCAGTGCATCATACTGAAGCTATGACACTTCATTCATCATTCTTTTCTGAAGTTCTGATTATTCAAATACAGACAATGCTCTTCTAATACACAGAGGACATCTACTCGGTTTTAGTGAGTATCGGGAATTATCCCATGAGTGTGGACCTGAAAGTTTTATTTTTCACGAGCGCTTGCGCGAGTGAAAAATAATACTTCCAGGTCCACACGAATAAGATAATTCCCGATATTCACTAAAACAGCGTAGATTTTCTTTTTATCATATGCTACGTGACAATTTAATGCGCAATATTCAGCCAAATTCGACTGCAAACAGTTTCAAGACAATAACAAAAAGCTGCTGATAGTTCTCGAAGGCGGCGTTCAAGATGACGTCATGCGCCGACGCGTAACGTCATTTAGGAAGCTACTGAAAAAATTCATCGTGTGGACCTGAAAGTACTATTTTTCACTCGCGCAAGAGCTCGCAAAAAAATAAAACTTTCAGCTCCACACTCATGAGATAATTCCCGACACTGACTAAAATAGAGAAGATTTTCTTTTTATTTTATACTTATATTACGAGACATTTTATTGCACAATATTCAGCCCAATTCGACGAGAAATGCGTACGTTTCAAAACAATAACAAAGATCAGCTGATCGTTCCTTCAAGGCGACGTAATGCGGTGCAGCATGATGTCATTTGGGAAGCTACTGAGGAATATTTCTCTATATCTATCTTTTAGATCATTTGCGATAATTCACAGGCTAGCATATAATAAAGTCTTCTATATTAATGTTTGAAGAATTTATAAAAAGAACTAAAGTTGTCAGATGACAGGAGATTCTCTTCCACAACAGCTGAGTCTGACAGTAATATTCTATGACAAGAAGATTCAACTCTACTGTCCATAGTATTAGGATCGTTATAGTAACCGGATGACCATACTAACATTGGTTCTTTCTTGCAATATGGATTCTTCTCTCAAACTGATGAAGTAAATAGAATAAGTATCTTCCGGAACTTATAACTTGAGAGTGATGGCTACAATGGATCAAGAACCCTAGATGTTAATTATGTTTCAGTCAAGACTGTTTCAACCTGAATATCAAGATCTGTTCTCAGATAATTATGTTGCGGGCCAACTACCTCAAATTTGGCTACAATTCCTGGATTAAATCTTAACCCTCTGAGTATTTTCAAGATATTTAATCGAATCTAGTCATGGCTGCTGTGAAGCAGCCATGTCTAGATTTGGAAAAAAATCATCTAAATTAGTGATACCTTTTCCACATCACCATGAAATGGTTCTCAGTAAAGTACAATCTATAGCACCTTACTCAGGGCTTAAAATTCAAGCGCGAATCCGAATCGATTCGCGCAAATGATCCTCGCAAGGCAAACAATGAGAATCAAACTTTGATTCGCGCAGAATGTTTATTTGATTCTTGTCGTGTGTTCTGAAAGTGGCTTGAAAAGCCAAGAGAATGTTGTTTTTGCTCCCTCATAACAAGGTAACAAAACTTCACTTAGCAGTGGTGTCTAGTGAAGTCTTGGCTGCTTATATAGGCAGACAAGACTTCACTAGACACCACTGCCACGATACTGTAATTTCCATCAGCCACACCACCAACAGCTTGTATGTTGGAACATGACTTCTACATGCACATGAGTTAGAAACTCGACAAAATGGAAACTGGGTTCTTAAAGGGTAAATAAATTCTCTTAAAAAACTATGGTATTTGCCTTTTACTGTGGCATAAGTACATGTTGCACTCACAGAGGTATAACGGTAATCTTAAATTCAAAATAGTTAAGAACTGATAATTGATTCTCGCAACAGGAGCTCACGAGAATCGAAACTGATTATTATGAATCGAGACAAATTTTAAGGCCTGCAAGTTACTTCATTCATTCATTGCGATCATCACTTTTACCAATAAAAACCTATATTCTTCGTCACCCCTACACGGAATCCAAGGTTGTTGAGGACCAAGCAACTTGACTGACTTGAGAGTACACACATCTTGGCATTTTAATATTCATTACAGAGAGGGTTTTTCAGTGAATTACAAAGGGTGTGACTCGTCTCTCCTCTTTGGAAGGAACCATTTAGTGGGTACATTAATGTCACCATGCCATCTCTCCGCCATGATTATCGTATTACCACCTTGGACAATTTATGCTCATATACGCTTTATGGAACTTCTTGCAAGCGTTACAGACACTTTTTTAAAAATTCTACACGAGGGAAATGTTGCCAAAATAGGTCACAATTTTTCTCGTTTTATATATCTCTACTCAGATTTACACATGGATTTCCATTCCAATGACATCAAGGAAGACCTCATTTTTTCTCCCCCACTATACGTGAAACATATGCGTGTCCCGGGTGAGACAGCAGGGTGGGATATTTCTATCCCACCACCCCACGTGACATATTCATTTGCATATTTTATTAGGTCGCCGGAACTATTTTATCATCGTCTGCACAATTGTAAATAAACAAAATGACTTCACGATTTTCCGCATGTATTCCACGTGCCATTCAAAATCAACAATGTTGATTTGTTTCAACTCCATGTTTCTCTGCAGATTTAATAATATCACTGCGCGAATTTATCGATCGATCAATAATCTCACAATGCCCTTTACATTAGAGTTTGACACGCGCAAATTCATTAACCCCTTAACGGACAGTGTTACAAATCAATTTTTTAGTATATACCTATGAAATTGTTCGTTTTTCGAAAGGACTACGACTTGATAAATTGGGTATGTCAGCACGTGACCGCCAATTATCTATAATTACGTAATCCTCGTGTGGGGGGGGGGGGGAAATCATCCTCGATGAGTCTGAAGGTGGGAATGGGTAAATCTCACCCTCGGCGCAAGATATTTGAACCAGACCCTCGGCAAGCCTCGGGTCTGGTTCAAATATCTTGTCCCTCGGGTGAGATTTCCCCATCCCACCTTCAGACTCATCGGGAATCATAATAATCTCACTCTTAATTAGAGGAGTCATCAGATAGTTATGGTGGCTCATTTTTCAGCGCCGGTAGCAACTTTTCGTTCTGTTAATCGTAATTCTTGCTTTACAGGACAACATCTTGAGTTTCCTGCAATTTCTTATCATTAGTTTGTCTGAATTTTTACCACCTGTGTCATAACTAAGGGCTATTGGTCTTCTAACGCCTTTATTTTCAGTTGACCAGGTCAGTCTTAGTACAATGACCTGGAAGTAACATACCAGAGGACTGCTCACAATGCCTCGTACCCTTCCTGTTATGGGTTAACCAAATCATCTTTAATATTAACGACAATGAAACTGGAGGTTATTGCCCCAGCGGAAGACTATAAACTGCCATCAAATAGTGCTTTGCTTATAGCACAACACGCATGATCATTTTTGTCACTCCAATTAGACTTGCCGTTGTAAGAGTGACCTTGAGCTGATAATGGCCACATAGCAATAGTTATGTTAGAAAGATTTAATTCTACAAGTTTTTTTCAGGAACATTCATGGTTCCTTGTCGGCTCCACTGATGTATCTTTACACCTTGTTTGGATCTATTCCTTTTGAAGTCACGGGCGGTAAGTAATCTGTGAGTTGTTTGTGTAGTTATCAAAGGCTTCAATTTACAGGAAATGTTTAGCTGATTTTGTACACATTTCAGTCCGATTTTCAAGCATTTTTTTTAATAATTCGTTCTATTTTCCTTGATGAATTATTATTATAACTTCCAGAAAGCTGATAGTTTTACCAGACTTGCTGACGGGATTACTGTATCATTAGTGAGGAAATTAGATTTACATCCAAGCCTGGAAACATCCAATCTGTCATTTAAATAATGAGGTCCCCAGAGCGTGAATTTTCTGTTGCTATCCCACACTGGGGATTGGAGTCCCCCAATTTATCCTTCGGGTTCCTCTGTCTGTTTAGGCCTTAAGTCAGACTGAGGTTCACAGTGGGGAACACTTAGTGATGCTACCCTGCTACCTCATTCAAAAGATGACGGTCTGCTTATTTCCAGGCTTGTTTACATCAGATTATAGGAATCTTTTCTCAGAGCATTTCTTGCAAAAATTAGTCATTTATACTCTTGCCAGCTTATATTTGTGCTTTTAGAAAAAAATCATTTACAGCACAGTAAAGTCTTTTTAATAACGATATCACCAAGTTATGAGGAAGTGTCTTTCAGACCACAGATGATTCTGTATTACAATTGCCTTCAGTGGTGTGATATGTAATTTAATTCTTGTTATCCCCACCCCCCCACCCCCCCCCCCCCCGCAAGGGAAGGATATAGCAAAGACCTCCCTCCGTCCGTCCGTCCGTCCGTCCGCGAGTTTTTTTGTGTCCGAAGATGCATTATGAGCTTACCGAAATATTATGAGCTTATTTGATATATTATGAGCTTCATTACTAAGATATGAGACTTATGAGGCAAATTGCAAATTTTTGGGGTTAATATTAAGGGTTGTTGTCAGTTCAGGGTTGGGGTGAGGGTTAGTGTCTCTTAAGGTTTAGGGCTGGGGGATGTAACCCTGCCTATACCCCCGGAAATGTTCACCAAAAAACGAGGTTTTAACCGTTGTCCGAACGAATTAGAATGATCATTTTTTCGTAATTTTTTAAGCCCACAACTCCAATTTTTAAGAATGTCCGTCGGTCCGACCGTTCTCACGGGGGCTACATTGTGTGTCTATTGTTATGCCTGTTGGGTACTTGAGTGACTAATTTCTGTTGTGACTAGACAAGACATGACATTATGATTTGCCAGATGACTCCTTATCTGTTTCTGAAGTCGTTGACGAAAGATGCCACAAAATAATGACACTGTCCCAAAAAAATCCTTGTGTCCAATTACGGGCTGTACCACTAAAGCTACGCAATGAAATACAAACACTGCAATCAAAAGGAGATACTATTAGGTCTTTTTAATTAGCAAATCAGAGTGTCACGCTGATTGAAGTGCTTCCAAGAAACACGTGTGACGACACGATGGTAGGCACTCTTTTTAGTTTTTACATCATTTTAGAAGTTATTTCCACCAAAACAGCTATTTAAATATTTACATATCCGCGCAGACAGAAGTTTATTACCGATAAAGTGTGACACGCCACAGAAACAATATAATTTTTCGAAATAAGGTGTGTATTTGTATTTATTTTGTCAACTCGAAATCTATTTATAGAAATTATAAAGGCTGAACATGACTCTAAACCAAATTAAATAAATGTACTACACTGTAAATTGTTTGCGTTGTATAAACACACAAAGTTTAAAGTGCATACTTTCAAACACATAATGTATCGTTCGTCAGAAAATTTTATTGAACACACAAAATTGCATGGACACGCAAGAAAACACACAATGTATCATTTCTTTGAACACGTTTTTTAGTCCCTCAATGACTCTATAAAATGGTCACACAATGCAATAGCAACACAATGTATCGTTCGTTCGTACGTCCTTCCGTCCGTCTCTCCCACAGATATACTTAGCAGGGGGCTTGCACCTCACAAGAAAAATGGACAAAAAAAATCGTCCAAATTAATGGACAAAACTGGCAGAACGGACGGGATATTGATAGAGTTATTTCCCTTCGTTTGGTTTGGAAAATATACCAGTCATGTGATCACTTCGACCAATCAAAACGTGTATCCCTACCGAACGCGTGCGCACAACTATGTTTTCATGGATGGTTGGTTTGCTGTGTTTTTCACGTCGTCTGCTAAAGTGCTGCTAGTATATACTGAATTATGGTCAAACTCCAAGGTAAGAAATAGTTAAATGTTCAAAAGTAATTATTTTGTAACTATCTTCCTAGAATCATTCAAAAGTGTTGTAGAACTGGATTGAATTTAATACTTTGACACATCATGCTGGGTGTTCGACTTCGCGCCAATAACGTTTGGAACACATCTTGAATGGCATTCCCCGAAACAGTTTTAGCTACTTCCCAACTCCATGCCTGTGTATGCCGTAAAAAACGTCCAATGGGTAATTTCCCGGGATCGCTGAAATAGATTTCCCTTATTGAGGCTTAAACTTTCGGAAATGTAAACATGACACATTTATGTCCCATTTGCCTGCATCTAGTCAAATAAGTTAAGTTCTGGCATTGGTTCAATTAAATATTTAATCAAATATTATATTTTTAGTGGATTTTAAAATGGGAGGCGTGTGTATATTTCAATGCGAATTTCATAAATTAGGAAAAAAATCTTGTTCCATCGTTGCCCACACCCCTCCGACGAACCTCCAATATAAAACTAAATTTAATTAATTTGCGTCAGAACTTTGTCCTGGGGATCCGCAATTAACAGCCTGCCCCTTCCCGATTTCCAATTCGGGCTTCGCAACTGTTGGTAAGTGGCATCGACCGAAGTTCAGCAACCAATTTCGACTACAGAGCTGAATTTTCGGGATTTCAAAAAATTCAATATATCCTTCTGTTCTAATTTGCTTGCACGTTTTTCTCATGGACGAGCAGGCGAACTGAATCATAGTTTCTGGCTGTTCCAAGAATTGTACCAAATTGTTTCAACATGGAGTTTAACTGAAATAGTTTCAACATGGGGTTCGTCAATCATAAGGTACTTACAGCCACGAACATCATTGTTACTTTTTATCAAACAACGTTATTGTACTCTACTAACGCCATAAGCTGATCTTGAAAAGGTGAAATTAATGGAATTGTTAATTAATGTGCTATGTAAGTATGGGAAATTTGTTCACTTTGAAATTCCCAACCCTGATATTCCATAAATTCAAATTAAATATACACAATTTATTATATGCTAGCCTGTGAATTATCGCAAGCGCTTGTGAAAAATAAAACCTTCAGGTCCAAACTCATGAGATAATTCCCGATATTCACAAAAATATTGTAGATTTTCTTTTTAGTATATGCTACTTGACATTTTACTGCGCAATATTGTGGACTTGAAAGTATTATTTTTCACTCGCGCAAGTGCTCGTGAAAAATAAAACCTTCAGATCCACACTCATGAGATAATTCCCGATATTCACTAAAACAGCGTAGATATCCTCTATTTATACATCAAAATGAAGGTTGGGATGTATAAAACAGGGCTTCCTTCGAATTTTAACTTAGTGCAATTACATATATCGAAAAATTAGTCAGACTATTTTAATATACGGTATGCAGAATCCTTACAGGGGTTGAATTTGTTCAAAAACTATATACAAGAAAATCTAACTTCAAAATAAAAGAGAGAGAGACAGAAAAAAAATCAAATTAAAAATCTTCTTCTTCAGATCCACCAGTCAGAATTTTTTGCTATTTTTCTGTACAGCATCCTTAGGGAAGTTAGATCTAATTCTGTTCAAATCAAGTCCCTGAGATAATATTTGGGCTCCCTGATGAAGCCCAAAATTTTTCTTAGTCCAATATGAGGAATAATCTTCTTCTCCCGAAACATTAGTCAGAATATTTTAATATATGGTATGCAGAATCCTTACAGGGGTTGAATTTGTTCGACTCAAGCCCAACGGTTAATAATTTAGCTCTCTATGGGAGACCAAATTTTAACTTAGTGCAATATGGGGAATAATATTTAAAAAATCTTCTTCAGATCCACCAGTCAGAATCTTTTAATATTTGGTATATAGCATACTTGGGAATGCTAGATCTTTTGTTCAATCCATGCATTGGGTTAATATTTGGGCTCCCTACTGGTGCCCGAATTTTAACTTAGTACAATATGGGGAATAATCTTTAGAACTCCTCTTTTCCAGAAACACCAGTAAGAATCTTTTAACATATGGCATACAGAATCCATACTATGGTTGGATTCAAGTTGATGTCGATCTGTATCGAAATACCAGTTTATCATCCAGCACTAATATTTGGTCTGCAGCATCCTTGGGGAGGTCAGATCTAAGTTTGTTCAAATCAAGTCCCTGGGTTAATATTTGGGCTTCCTACTGGATCCCGAATATTATCTTAGGCCAATATGAGGAATAATCCTTAAAAATCTGCTTCATGAGATACAATCAAAATATTTTGTATTTACTGAACAGCATCCTTAATGGGTTCAGATTCAGTTTGTTCAAATAAACTTCCTGGGTTGATATTCGTGTTCCCTGTGTGTGATGGGGGGGGGGGGGGGGGCACATTTTAACATAAAGCAAAATTGTTAATATTCTCACAATCTTCTCCAGAACCACCAGTCAGAGTCTTTTGATATTTGGTATACAACATCCTTCAAGTTTGTTCAAGTTAAGTCCCTAGGTTGATATTAGGACTCCATAGTTTTGCATTACTGACATCTGGGCATTTCTTCTGTGGTAGCATCCCAGTACTAGAAAAAAATTATCTGGCATGGACAACGGAGTTATAAATAATTAAATAACTTCATTTCTTTGTGGTGTTAACTAGCCATAGATGCTAATTAAATCCTTATTTAATCAACTTTGGTCAGGTGAGCGCCTCAGGCCCCACGGGCCTGTTCTGTTGTTTTTGTTTTCAGTGAATTAAACAAAATATTGATTCATCCACTCGACTTATGCATCTGCACAGGCCTGGTGGTTAGGAAAATTTGTTAGGGCTAAAAAAATCTCACTCTTGTGGGTGATCGCTCTCCTGTTTGGAATGTCGCTCCCAAATTGTCAAATAATACAATTTTGATTTCGAACACACGTACATGTACACACAAATAATGCTTCCTGTTGTGTTTGTTTATTGTTTGTTTAAAAATAGTCACTAATAAAACCGCAACGAATTCCTTTAATGGATACAAACGTGACAGTTTAAATTTTATAGAACGAAAACTTGTCAGTCAACACGGAATGCCTCATCGAATTTCTTTGCAGCAATTGTGATCCGGTGTACATGTGAACACAAACAAATACAATGTTTCAGCAACAGTTTGATATATACATGTTATCGCTGCAGTGAAGTGATCTAGGTCGTGGTATCACGTCGAGTTGAGGAGGTCAGATCGCCGGATCAAACGAGCTGCCGCAGGCAGCTAGTGTGATACGGTGATCTGACCTCCTCAACGAGACGACCCAGATCACTTCACTGTAGCGATAAAAGGTTTATTATATGACTTATAGTTCAACATCGTACGCCAACGCTAGCATTAACAAATCACCCAACCTTTTTGGTAAATTGGTTTGAAGTAAAAAAGAACTATTTTTGTTTACTCTTATTTTTGTAACAGCTGCACACTTCCGGGAAATCCCCCGATGCGCATGAATATGATAAAAAAAAATATCATGAATACGATAAAGAAAACCCAGACCGCGATCGAGCGCACCCGTTCCAGCTCGGAGTAAAGTACTCTCTGCGACCGGAACAGCTAATTATGCGAATTCGAACGCACCCGCAAATAGTCCGTCATACTACAGTGATACGAAATCGGATTCCACACTGTGGATTTTCCGGGGACCAGGGAAAGTTCGTCAAACAGTAGTGATATTTAGCGGTTAAATTACATAGTCATATAATAAAACATTTTACCAAACACTCAACTTAATTTGCACCTAAAAACTCGGAAAAACATTTGTATCTGGACCCCGTTCCAATTCCGTATCAGATAAATTCCATTTCTGGTAAACACCGCACTATAAGCGACTGCTGTATTAATGCGTGTGCCAATTTACAGTGAATGAAAACCGTTTGAAATTTCTGGACGATTCACATATATGAATTAAAAATATAATTCCTGAAATTAAAAATTTTGACCAATTTCAAACCAATTTGAATTGGAAAATGGGGGAAACAGGCTTTATGTAACAGAATTGTTAGATAAATGTATCATCATGACAATGTGCATGTCCTGTAATTTGTATTATATTCGAGATCGTGTTTACAATCGGATCGCAACGAGCCTGTCACGACCTCGGCAAATTACAGGACATGCACATGGTCACGATAATGTATATATCTTAGTTTTAGAATGGATTCATTTAATATAGTAATAACGATTTTATTGAAGGCAGTTACATTGGATTTTTGTGTTTTGATCTCCCCGAATCAAGAACGCGTCGTACCAGTCTTGAATATTAATAGGCTAATCAATATGTCTGAACAGGTACAGTTAAAACTAGAAGTCCTGTCACGAAATGCACACAAGTAGCAGGTTGATCTGCGCGTTAATCCATGCGTTATGACCATGGTAAGGCTATCAAATCCTGTACATATGGCCAGCTCTCAAGCAATATTTCAGCCAATGGACCTCCGGGTAACCCGGAGGTCCATTGGCAGAAACATTGCCCGTGTTTGCTTTGAGTAACCAGGAGAACCTGCCGTGCTTTGGATGCCATTCGATATGGCAATTGCGCGCAATTCCTAGGCGCAATTAAGCCCAGATAAGCGCACATTTCGTGACAGGACTTCTAGTTTTAACTGTTAAGTACAAAATGGTTTCGTCCCCATTGCCATTACCTGTATCTGATGCTGACTGAATGTTAGATGGGGGACGCGGGGATCAGTAGAGTGTTGGGGAAGGTGGAGCGATAGGCATTGTAGGTCTGTAACGATTCATTGCGACCCCAATGCATCTCAGTTTCCAGTTGTCAACTCGATTAACAATCTGTCCTGGTCACATGTCGATTTGGTGTTTTTAAAGATGTCGGAAGTTTCATTTTTTATTTCATTTTTAGCACATTGGTTTGTTACTTTTCTGACTGATAAAAAGTGACGATACACTGCGAAATCTTGTCTGATGATGTTGGAATAAAGACAAACTAAACAGAAATAGCTAGTAATAAACCAAAGGCGTTCGGAACTGTGGTTCACATATTAAAATCAGTTTCTTGTAATAAATACTGATATCCCGATAGGGAAGCTTCGCTGCTGGACTATCGGCATTTATAAAAAAAAAACAGTTTTAACAATCGTCGCTGTCGGGACTAGCTGTATTACCTTCTTTCAATCGTCTCTTGTACACTTAAAAAACGTGATGTCTCCATAACGGTCAGACATAGGGGGCATCCTTAAAAAATAGTTATTACAATCAATTCATCTTGCATTTTTTCTTATTGCATTCATCAACAGCTCTGGTTGAAGAACTATTATTCCCAAAAATTAGAGACATTAGCTGTAAGGCCACACAACATAAATTAATTGATTCTCAGGCGCTTGTTTAAATCAGTGAGGGAGGAGGGTTTTATATTTAATTTTTATTTTTCTTTTGCAAAATGTGAGCAGACGTAGATAGGTCTTTTTACACACAGAAATATAGACAGTGCATATTTATACAGGTAAATTCATTTTTAATTTGAAAAATAAAAGATTCCTTTAAAAATAAAATGTAGGTACTTCAATTCAAAGGCTTCATATTCTTCCGATGCTCTTCATATTTACTTAAAAATAAAAGTATTTAATCTGTGGGGATTTGCCCCGTTACAATTTATGGGAGAGTGCCTATAAATTGTAAGAAGGCAAACATATTGGAGACGCAACTAAATAAATATACATCAATCAAAAAAATGTAAAAAGTTTCAGGTTTTCCTAAGTTTGTACTAATATTGGAAGAAACTGAAAGGTAATAAAAATGTCCAATGAAGGGGTTTAAATTCAATGAGGGATTGCCTGAGAATCCAAACATCTTTTTTTAGCCGAAGCTGTCAGTTATTTTATCCCAATTAACTTCAAAAGAATTTGTCGAGGCATGATCCTCTAGCTTCTAGTGACACATACTTCTTTCTGAATCGCGATACGTACTGAACCGTCAGTATATAGAAATGATTCGAATCGAATCATTGAGTTGTGAATCGTTACGACCCTAAGGTATTGCACCCATTTTGTTTCCAGTATGAATTACTAGCATCTTTCACATATAATCTCTCTCCAACAGATTTACATTGTAAATGAGTTTTATATTTGCTGTAACTTTTAGAAATTTAGAGGTTCTATTCTAAGAGAAGTCATAGCTTGAAGTTTACAGCACAGAAGGACTTACTGGCAGAAGGCTCAGATATTTATTGATTACACTTTGTAAACCGGAAGGTTGTTAGATGATTGGTGACAGCCGAAGTGATTGCTTCTGATTTGGAGGTGTAATTAAAGGTCATCGCATGTTGTCACTCGTGATCGGCATCATCCGTGTTTTCTCTTCTCACTTCAAGGTTTATTCGGCATAAATGGCTTCTTGAAATCGAAAGTGGAAGTTACCGGTGGAAATTAACCAATTGCCAGATTTTCCATTGCCGACGCGCGACAGCTGCTATAACTTTTACATCATTCGTCAGTCAGGCCAAGTCCACGGGACATTTGACACCGCGCGGATTGAGAATGAGTTTAAATGACACGTCATTTACTTGACATGACAGTAAGAATAAAATAAAAAAAAAATTTCAAACATCTGACTTCCTTTTCTCCACTATGTCAGATTTAAAAAAAAAACAGTCACAGCAAGTTCACATACTAGTTGTGCATAGCAGATGCCAATATGGTAACCGTGTCCATGGTTTAGCCAATTGTCAGTCACATGTAAATTACCATATGCAGTTATCTAAACAGAACTTCCTAAGAAAATACTCTGATTGCTGTTGTGAAACAAATACCAGAAACTACACCAATTGCGATGAAAATTTCAAGAGGAATTTGCATTGGTTTCTGTTTCTCACATTGTGAAGACTATAACTATAGAAATTTATGGTACAATTTACATTAAAGCATGCCTTTCTTGTGTGATTATAATGAAACTTCACTTGATTCTTATCTAGATGCAATTTAAAATTTTCTTTTCATGTTCCGAAAAACGTAATCACCATTTGAGTTCTGTTTTTGTCAATATGCATCCTTCTGTATGATAATGTAAATCATAACAAGCCTTCGAAACACCGTCATTAACAAAAACTATTACAGAAATGTTTAGACAGAGGAAAATTAATGTTCATTCAAGTAACCCAGGTGCCTGTTTTAATTATTTTTAAACTTTTGGTTTACAACCAAACGATATGACAAAAACATGACTGAAAGATTGCAATTCACACAAAATGTGTGCATGGCAGTACAAATAATGTTAAGTCCGCTTTCCTAGTACAGTTAAACCACACGTTCACATCTTCTTTGTTTTATGCTACTCACATTTTGCCAAGGATCACTCCTACCCATCTATATATTTGATACATAAAAGGTCAAATTATGTGTATTGTTCTAAGTTTTTTTATTTGTTCATTAAGGTTTAACACGACTTCCACAAGCTTTGAACATATCATGTCAGACAATTTTATGCATGGGGAGAGTAGGAGTACCCAGAGAGAACAACTGAGCAATGGTGGGTAACTTTCGGCCTCTCTAATTTACCTACCGGACACAAGCGGTTAGCATTGGTTGAAGGTAAGTGTTACGTTGACATGTTGTACATCTATGGTCGACGCGCAGTATTCCCGCGGGCCACTTGCCTTCAAGCAGTGCTAACCCTGCTTCTACCAAGATGATAAATCAAAGAGTGAAACAGTTCCTTGGCATTGCTGAGTGCTTTCCTACGGGAACTCTAGCTTTTTCTGCCCGTAAATTTGTACAACTCGATATGACCCAGACTATTAAAAGTGTCACTGCTTCCCAATAAATTAACAAACAAATAATGTATCCATATTCCTTTCATGTACAAGTTATGTTGACGAATGGGGAGTGATCCTTAGCAAAATGTGAGTAGTATATATGTTTGTAATCTGCATGGTTTCAGTGAGCAAAATGAGTACTCTTCTCTTAATACATATGGGTTATTGCGAACACTATTTCACAGAGACGGCGGAACCAGAGTGGCACAGGGGACACGTGCCCCTCCACATTTTCCACAGACATGTTGCGCGGTTACACAATGATTTAGATGGGCGCACACAAACGTGACAATATACAGGCATTACTGTAATATATTATTTGCAAATCCAAGCAATATTTGGCAAAAGAATCCCACCTTCGGTCGCTTCGGTCCGTTTTCTCTACTTCACTCATCTTCCAACCCGAAGGCTAGCCTTCGGGTTGGAAGATAATTGAAGTAGAAGAAATGGACAAGACAGTGGCTACAACGCGGCATGGTCATCTAAACGAGAGACTATAGTATATCACTGCACATTTACTGATATATGACTGTAACTTTCTCCCACTGGGCCGAACTATGGTAGCCTTGAAAAGTTGTGCCCCTCCAGTTTTATCGAGCTTCCGGTGTCTGCTATTTCATGTCTGTCATTCTCTTTGGGCCATGTCTGTGTGGCAACAGTGGTGCAAAAATAATATTGTATTTATCATGAGCTGCTGATCCATAACCAGTTCTTGGCCTCGGTACTAAGTGTGACTTGTCAGGTAGAGATATCTCTTGTGCAGCGAGAGCTATTTGTGTCGGGACTCGAGTCAATAAACAGAATGGGGAAAAATATTTTGTTCTTCATTATAAAGTATTTTGTTGCGATAGTATGAGTCAGAATAAAATACTTGGTCCAATTTGTTGCATTAAATCCTTTGCACCGAAGTTAATAACCACAATTGTTCAGAGTTACAAATTTTATATTCTCACGATATTGATGCCAGTAACTACCCCTATCAGTTTCTTTAACAGATCACTTGATTGCTTTTGCTGAACGTGCGAGATAATTGTGTTGTTTTGTTGTTTTCACCGAGAAAAAGATATCTCTCATTCGAATGACACTATTTTCAATCGATAGAGATACATTTTAATGCAAATTCTGCTATTTCTGACTAAGACAGCAACGATTACTCGTGGTACGCATGAACCGCAAAACACTACTCACAATTCGATACGTATCGTTGTTCATTTCTGGTATGTATCGCGATACGATAAACATAAATAATATCAGACAAAATAATTTCTTAGATTTTGAAAGGTGGTGTAACACTGTTGTTTCTGCATGCCAGCATAGACAGGAATAAATATGCCATTAACACAGGGTTATTCAGTTAACGAGAAGTTGGTGAATTCCGTCTAGTTTGCTAAATATTTATCTGATTAGTCCATTATATCTTGTTTGACAGAGCTCATAGAGATCTGTCAAACAAGATAAAATGGATTAACTTGTTTGAACATATTTTCTGAGAGGAAAAAGAACCCACCGGAAAACAGGTCATAAAATCATAACCTGAAATTGATGAATGCCATTGGTTATCACTTTGAGAAGTTACATGTTGTCTAAAGAGTGTATTCAAAAATGTGTAATGGAAGGAAGATACTGGAAATGAAGACATGTAGTCCAAAGTATTTAATAGTTGCAGTTGCAGGCCATGAGAGATCATGTGTATCATGATGCAGATTGCATTAGGGCTGCACGGCATGTCGATAAACCGATATATACCGGTATTCAAACCAATATCGATTGAATACCGGTGTAATTACAAAATATCGGTTTATCGTCATAATTTATTTACCCACAATTTTGATTTCCAAGATGTCTTCAGTTTTTTAATTGTAGTCCCAAATGAATAATATTATCCCTTTATCCAAGGAATCGTCTGCTTGTGCCCTCGTAATATACAAATTCAGCAGTTGAAAAATGAAAAACTAATTTTCAAAAATGTCAACAAAACTATATCATGTGACCCCTCATTGGAACGAGCTCGTTCCAATGAGGGGTCACGTGATGTAGTTTTGTTGAAATCTGGGGAAAATATGAAAAACTAATTTGGAAAATAATAAATTTTGATATCGTCTGCGTTGGGAAGAGATTTTTTGAACCGCATCATCAAGGCATGCTAATTGGTTCCGACTGTGATGCTTCGAGTCTCGATTGCGGTACTTGTACGATACCGGTATTCAGTTTTGAATATCGTGCAACCCTAGATTGAATTGTGATACAGGTCGTATCGTTATCGAAGCATATCATTGAGGCCCTATTTTTGACGGTGTCAGGGAGAAAAAATAGTTTGAAAAAAAATTCCGACCCCCAGACACCATTTTTTCAGTATGTTACCAGAATAAATAGAGGATATCTAGTGTTTTTTGAGTGGATACCGAAAATTATCTCATGAGTGACCGAGACAAATGTTTATTTTGCGCGAGTGAAAATAACCACTTATCTCGGTCACAAGTGAGATAATTTTCGGTATCCACTCCAAAACAGTAGTTTTTCTTTTTATGATACGCTTTTTATAAGAATCTGATAATTCCGCTCGTTTCAACCTTGAATTGATGCATGAAAGTACACAACGCATTGAGTGATTGATACACGGAAGTGATTTGATCGATACTCGGAACAGATAGCGTCTTGCAATCTGATTTAGCTGGCGAGTTTCTAGTCCAAACATGGCCTGAAAGTCCGTAATATAAGTTTTTGGTTTGGCACGTCCTTTTTAAAGGACGTACCAAACTAAAAACTTATGTTACGGACTTTCAGGCCATATTTGGACTCGCGGGTTTCATGCATCAATTCAAGATGAATACTTGTTGAATTATTGCTGGAAATGATCGGGTATCCGATTTACTTTTCATTATACGTTTTTAGAACAAATTGATCATTTCCAGTGAAGTGATAATTAATTTGACTCGTATTCACCTTGAAGTGATGCTTTGAAAATTGATTGATACCGTGAAAGTGAAAATTTCTATATCTTCCCAGTGGGGGATACGACTTTTATCTTTCCGCAATTTCTTCGATAATCTATCGTTTAGCGTATAATAAATAAATTAATCTTCCTTGGCAGTTGGATTATAGAGAGACCACTTATATTGTTACTGGATATTTCTTATTAAACACTCTGCTTTGCTTTTCAGCTATGTTATCTTTCTGAAATCAAAATTTCAGGATTTGTTTGTAATTTCATTTCTTTCGTTGCAGTTTTCAAAGATGACACAGATGCAACAGACAACCGTGATGAACTTGAGGTTGAATCAGAGTTAGGTATAAAACAGATTTTTATTCGAACTCCTTGAGTATGAGGTCCAATAACAACCTCTACAGAAAGTGTTTAATTAGCCATTCTTGAATTGAGGTGAGTCGATACCACTGCTATCGATTTTGCCGATACCGAGATCCTCCGTACTAGATATCGTACGATAATGATACTTCACTGATTTGGGAATAAGCACATGTGAAGTCAACTTGTCATGACAGCAAAAGTTTTATGGCATGTTGAACAGCGTTGTCTTGTCACCGATAAGTAAGAAGTTTTGTTTTAGTTTAATAAGAAAATGGTCTTACAAATTACTTTTTCAATTTAATATGAAAATTGTCTTCTACAGTATTTTCGTTTTAAAGTGCAAAAGTACTTGCCTGATATGCATGTAAGTGAATACGTATTATTCTGTAATATGTGGGTAAACATTGAAATCTCATGATTGTCACCTTCTGAGATGGCATATTGCTCTTTCAACTTTTTTTTTAGCTCATTTTAATCTATTATACTCTCATGGCTGTGATCTTGGGGGTCCACATGGCTGATGAATAATGCTTGTTGTGTGGCTCCATCCTTTGTAAAATGCTTGATAAGAAGTATAAGCAGAGCTATACCCGTCAGTTTCTGATGTCCTACATCCGTCCTGCATCCGGAATTTTTTTCTTAAAAATGACTTCTTGACAAAAACTACTGGCATTATTTCAACCAATCTGGGCAAGGGTAATCTAGGGCTAGGTCAGACTCAAATTTTCTCTACCATTGCTGACTGGCCCTATTACAACCCTAAAACTTAAAAAAATTAATTCTTCAAAAAGCTTTCCGTCAATCTAAAGCGTAGGCTTCTCACTTTTATCGTCATGTTTATTAAGAAGCGAATTAAATCACAGAATGTCCCAGCATTACATAAATAGAACCATCCATAAGATGTAACAGACTATATATCTGTAAGCAGGGGCTCATGTAAGGTTTTGAGTTTGGGCACCCATACTTGTAGGGGGATGGGTGATGGTCTTTGGTAACATTGCTATATCGTATTGATTATTGTGAACGGGTTCATCAATATATTGCCTACGCTTTATTGTGATTAATTCCAGTAGTTTTTTGGTCGAGGCATTTCAATTCAAAATTCATGGCACCAAAACTTGTGTGATACCTCAAAAGTGGGAAAATACACCAAGTCATTTGCGTGCCAACTACCGTACCTCGAACAATGACTCCGCTATCATCTGTACTAAATGGGTGACTTCGGTGAAATATTCGAGACATATGGAAATATGAAAACGGGAAGTGAAGCCGTGCTTGTTTACTGTGGTAAACCTTCACTGTTTTACTCGTGAAATAGGACCAAATCATCAATGCTTAGGGTGGAGGTCCCTTAAAATGAGTAACATGTTATAAACAATTTGCTAAAATTGACTTTATCGCCAGTTGTCTTCACGAATAGCCATTGTGCAGAAATATGTGAACTTAAACAGTGAAATAGTAACATGGGTTCCCCTCGCAAATTTGGTTGGTGATAAAATATGGGGTTTTTGTTGATAGTTGTCAAATGAATCGCTGAGTGTCCTTTTGATAAATGTTTTTTATAGACGCGAAGGCGTGTAATAAACACAGAACGACACACGCGTGTGTCGTTCTGTGTATTTCCATCAATCCAGAACATGTGTGGTTATAAACATAGTACTTTTAGTAAAAAATTAAAGAAGTCTCTATCAACGTAAAATCGCTCATTTTTGCATGCTTACTCATAGACAACACGTGTAAACTTCCAGATTTGTATGTGATAGATGCGAACGGTAATTGCAAGTGGGAGGCATGCGCTGTAGTCTCTGTATGACTCCTTACCACCGCTCGCCTACCTGTGCTCGGGGGCTTGAGGTGGTAAGGAGTCTTACAGAGACTACAAGTGCCGGTAACCCATTACATTGAGACATTAAAGGCACAACCGTTGACACGTGCTTCATTCTTGATCTAATCTTAATCACCCAGTCCATGATCATGGCATATCAAGCCTGAAACATCAAAGCAATGATGACTAGTGGATTCAGTATGGAACAGCTCTGACTAATCGATGAGTGATTTCGTAACCGACTACAGTTACAAATCGCCTTGGCTACATCTATTCGACTAAACATATCAACTCCACATTTAAAAGACTTTCTTGACAATTAAATTTAAAAGTAAATTTGACAGTTTGGTGGTGCTGTATATCGGCTGACTTGGCTTACTCCTATGATCTGAACATTACTTTTCTCTGTTGCTGTCCTGCTCTGAGGTGCCGAAAGGTGAAGATATACCCGTAAACAACACACTACTGAACGATACCTTTGTTAAAACTAGTGAACTAAATACACAATTCCACTCCCTTCCACCATTTCATCGCAAGTGTCGCCAAACTCTTAGTGATATTGCATTCACTGAATTGGACATCACTAACATTCTGAAATTTTTACCACTTGAAACAGCGAGTGGTCATGACGAGATTGGCATAAAATGTTGAAAGATGCAATGGGGAGCGTGGTAGCTCAGTAGGTAGAGGTGCAGGCTGCAAGCCGAGAGGTCCTCGGTTCGAATCCCACCTGGGGCAACCGCGTTGTGTCCTTGGGCAAGACACTTCATCTCCATTTCCCGCGTGGGGGCACGGTGGCGTTGTGTACTAAGGCGTATTGCACGTCGATGGTGTTCTTGTCTTCAACCAATGCTATCCCTCCTTGTGTGGAGTTAGTATGTTGGGGAGCTGACAGTTGCTCGCCGTTGCTCGGTGGTTCTCTCCGGGTACTCCGACTTCCTCCGCCCGTAAAACTGTCACGGTCATGATTAGCCATTGTGCATAATTATGTGACCTTAAAACACCAATAAATAAATAAATAAATTGAAAGAGACAAAATCTACGGTGGGCAAGCCCTTATATTTACAATACAGAAAATCCCTAGACGAAATTACTTTTCCAGATGAATGGAAACTAGCCGATGTTAGTCCTCTTTTTAAAAAGGGCAACAATTTTTATGCAAAAAATAACAGAGCCATATCCTTATTGTGTTGTATTGGGAAAGTTATGGAGAGAGTTGTATTCAAGGGTACACACAAATAGTTTCAAGAGAATATCTCTTCTACAGATTTCAGTCTGGATTTCTGTCCCAAAATAGTACAGTTTTTCAACTGACTGAGATTTACCATTACTTATGTTAAGCTATTGATAGTAACATGCAAACCTTAGGAATATTCTGTGATATTTCAAAGGCTTTTGACAAAGTATGGCTCGACGAATTAATTTTTAAATTAAAGCAATATGGTGTTTCAGGGTCGCTTCTAGGGTGGATCAAAAATTATCTTTCAAACAGGAAACAACATGTTAAAATAAACGTTTCTATCTCTGGGTACAAGGTGGTTAAAGCCGTTGTTCCTCGAGGTTCCGTCCTTGGTCCCCTCTTATTCTTAATATACATTAATTACATAGCCGAACAACATTGAATCCCTTATTCGCCATTTTTCAGATGATACTTGTCTTACAGAGAGGTCCAGACATCCTGTAGACATTTCACCAAAGGAAATAACGACCTTAGGAAAATTGACGAGTTGGCTAAAATGTGGCTTGTAACTTTCAATGTCCAAAAAACGAACGCAATACTTTTCACATTGAGCAACGACATTATTTACCCAAGCATTACCTTTGACAATGAATTGTATGAGTTCACAAATACTCACAAACATTTGGGTTTGACAGTTCGAATCTCTCCTAGGAAGCTCACATTTGTAAAAAAAAAGCATGCTCTAGACTTTCGCTGCAAAGGAAATTGAATTTTTTGTCGAACAGAAACACTTTGGAAAAATTGTATAATGCATTTATTCTTCCCATTCTCGAATATGCCAGTCCGGGGTGGGATAACCTACCTGTAAACTTATTGAAACGACTTGATGACATACACTGCAATGCTGCCCGAATTGTTACAGGTCTTACCCATTCTTTGTCTCAACAACGGCTCCTTTTAGAAACAGATTGGCAGTCTCTACAAGAAAGAAGAATTTCATACAAAATGGGCACCTTCCACAAAATTGTAAATAGGACTGCTCGTAGCTTCCTTGCTGATTTATTACCACCTTGTGTCAAAGATAACTTGTGTTATTGCCTCGGAAACCCTACAAATTTCGTGCCATACCGCACTAGGACTGAGTTATTTAAGCGTTCTTTCTTTCCTTCTTGCGTTGAAATGTTGAACACTCTTCGAAAATCTACTCGGAATGACCCACTATTAGAATCTTTTTTCAAAAATATCTCAACTTCCCGTGTAGACCTCCCGAATATTTCAACACACGGAGAAGACGATTAAATCTCCTCTACTGTCGCTGAAGATGTGTCTGTGGTGATGTAAATGAGGATAAATTTCCCAACTACAATGGAGAATTTCCTATCTGCTCTTGTGGGGATCCTGTTGAAGACGCCGAATACTATTTTGTAGGTTGCCCACTCTACTCCCACAAAAGAAGTGAATTAACATCTACACTATTTAGGTACAGCACGATAACCTTGTCTTGTTGTTATATGGAAACCCTGCTTTCCAAACAAAATACAACATCACTATCTTCAGAGCTGTTCAAAACTTTATTGGAAAAACAAATAGATTCGCTTTGACTACAGTGACCGAGGAGGACACTTGATGTCATTAAATCTTTCCTGGGATCAATGCTGTAGGGCTTTTGCAGCTGTATTTTCTAGAATTTATTTTCCGGTTATGACTTTCAAAGGTTAAGGTGGACCATTGGCATTTTCAGGGATCTGGCAGTTTGCCAGCTGACAAATTGCCATATCTTTTAAAGTGCTAGTGATTCATTTTAGTCAGTTATATTAAATGGTAGAAGGTGCAGTTGTGAAATGTACAGTTGCCGAAAGTTTTGTAGTATTGGCTCCTGGTCAAATGGCCAATAGTACAACCGTAAAGTTACAAAAGGGGATTACCAACTTTTCTTGTCTTTTTATTTTCATTACTTCGCTTTGTTTTCCCTTTTCTTTTTCTCCGCATTTCAGTACTTTTTCATTTTCCCACTGTTTTTATTCTTTAATTTTGGTAATAAGATTTACAAATCTGCACATTTTACCGCAAATCAAAGTATATAATTGGGAGAGGAGAGTTTCCTAAGTGGAAAGCACTTGTTATCCAATCCCAGTTTGTCTTCTATATTGGCAAATAAAATATGTTTAACCCTTTACCCAACGAATCGGCCGCATCCGCCCGCGTAATATGCAAATTCAGCAGTTGAAAAAATATTATTTTTCAAAAAATTTCAACAAAACCATATCATGTGACCCCTCGTTGGAACGAGCTCGTCGAGCTCGTTCCAACGAGGGGTCACATGATATGGTTTTGTTGAAATTTTTTGAAAAATTTGAAAAAATGATATTTAAAATAATAGATTTTGATATCGTCTGCGTTGGGTAAAGGGTTAAGCTAAACAACCGTGATACTTGTGAAGAGGCAATACATGAAATTAGGCTGTCTCCTGTAATAGCAGCAAACAGTGTACTTGTCACCAGTAAAGGTAACGATAAAATATTGACAACACCAGACACCAATGTAATTACTTGTTTTACGAACATGTCAAGAAAAGTGAGCAAAACTGATTGATGGGATGGGGGTGTTCGGGATGGGTGTGTTGGGGATGGGTGTGTTGAGGTTGGTTGGGGTGGGGTGGGGTGGAGTTAGGTGGATGGATGGATGGATTGATGGATGGATGGATGGATGGATGGATGGATGGATGGATGGATGGATGGATGGAATGGATGAATGGATGGATGGATGGATGGATGGATGGATGGATACTTTTTTCACAGTAAACATATACACAATAATAAACAAATAATAATGATAATAAACTTACATGAAAACACATACTGTTAAAACTAGAAGTCCTGTCATGAAATGCGCACAAATAGCACGTTGACCTGCGCGTTAATGTGCGCGTTATGGCCATAGTAAAGCTATCAAATTCTGTACATATGGCCTGTGCACAAGTAATGTTTCAGCCAATGGACCTCCGGGTAACCCGGAGGTCCATTGGCAGAAACATTGCATGTGTTTGCCATGAGTAACCAGGAGAACCTGCCGTGATTTGGATGCCATTCGATATGGCAATTGCGCGCAATTCCAACGCGCAATTAAGCCTAGATAAGCGCACTATTCGTGACAGGACTTATAGTTTTAACTGTATGTATACCGTGGGGAATAACATAGCCAGATTGGCTGTCTTCCGGTTATCTCCAATTTAAATTCTATTGCAACATTGTACTGGACGTTATGAAATTTTAAACAAAGTGCAAGTCCTGCCTAGCCCTTATTGTGAGTTGTTATTGTGCCTCATTAGATGCTGTCATCATAACATTCTGAATCAAGTGGATGGGTCTGAATATTGCTTGGATCAGTTCGAAACAAACGAGTAATGTAATATGGGATTTGATGGCTGCTGTGTGATTCAGACTCCCCACCACAACAAGTCCAGCCTCCACCATTGACCGGAACAATATAACTTTCTATTCCGTACACTATTTGGATGGGCTCGTGAGGGAGAAATACTGTGACGAGCTTGAATGACAGGTGGGTATTACACGAGAATCACATAGAGAATTCTGGGTAATATCAGTCTACCAATTTTTTCATTAACCATTTACACCACGAAAGGTGATAACAAGAAGTTATAATTTTAATTTTCTAAACTTTTATTGTAAAGTTGTTCTAATAAACCATGTCAATGGTCCCCATCTTTATAACGTGTTTCTTAAACTCGATCTATTAAGGGGTAACATGATACGCTTCAGATGAAATTGGGTGAAAACATTACCTTTTTCAAATGAAATCTTTTAAAATTACAGGTGTGGGTGCAGTCGGGTTGTTGGTTAATGGGTTAAAGACATTAAACAAGTAGCCGCCAATTTAGAATGATATACAAGTCGAAGCTCATTGGTGGGAATAAGCCCATCCCCACCTTTTGAAGAGAAGTGAGGCCCTATCCTAGATTAGGCCCACCTCAAAATTATCAAATATTTCAAGCCTGCGGACAGTCAAACGTTACAATAGTACAAATTCGTTGTGATCGGGGAAAGACAACAAACGTGCTTAAACGATCCACTAACATAAGGCCAAACAAAATTAAATAGTTGATTCTCAGGCAATTTTTTTTAAACGAATGAGGTTGGGGTGTTATTTTTAGTTTTTATTCCTGATGGAATGGTCGCCGATGCCTGAAATCCAGTTGTGAGAACCTAAAATTAAATACTAGAGCTTCCATGTTGATTTCACTGATAGTTGTTTTGTAATAGTGATCATACAACACTAAATCAATATAGAACAACTAAAATGGAGATCAAAAATAATGAGTTTTTTAACTTGTTGAGTGCAAAAAACCACAATCAGGCCTTTCAAAAAAAATGAGGGTACCAATGCAAAAGATAACATTTTCCTTGCCCATGTTTCGTATTCAGTCAAATGTAAATAATAGTTTGTTTATACAAAGTTGTTCCATTACAAATTATTGGCGAGTGCCTGTGGCACTCTCCAATAATTTATAATGAAGCAATTTTTGATGAACAAATTCAGACCACCAAAAATAATCTAACCCCAACCAGTTAAATAAACATTTATCTTGCACATACATATATGTATGAGAATCGTGTCTCATTTCGCTGTATCAATGTATACGACATACTGCATCGCAAATCACGACGAGATACCGCTAAAATCACACCTTATGATAGTTTCGTACATTTTGAATTTTGCCTCCAAAATAAATATGACGATTGCGGGCCGAAAAAACGAATGAGTCGCTGCCCGAGAATCAAAGGATTAATTTTGTTTAACCTAAAAGTTAATTTCGGGATATGAAATAACAAAGAAAATGCCGTGACGAGATGAAAAACTTGTGAAACCCCAGTGATGTATATTTCTTCTTGTGTCCACAGGTCCTGATTGTTCCCATTTAACCTGTAATGACATAAAAGTAACGAATTAACCATCTAGTTTCAACTAAGTGTGTTTCATTGTTACCTCAAGTTATGGCCATCATTCGTTTCATAAAAAAGAAAAATTTATTAGCCAGTGCTATTGTATATTGTATTGTAGACCTTCATTCATAGACGTAAGGGTAAGGCTGCGCCCCCCCCCCCCCACCTCCACCCACAAAAGAAAAATACGAATCCGACAGAATTCCCCACTCCCCACTCCCGCTCCAAAAAAAAGATACAAAGAAAAACCAAATACAAACGAAAAATATTGGCTACCTCGTAAGGCATATTCCAACATTTCTGTAAGCCCCATGCAGATTTGGAAGATGATGTCAGGCAAAGGGTAAAATAAACTCTTTGACGTCTAAAAATGTATTGCATCCTTCTCCCCAATGAGCTGTGGGGTAATTTACAGCGTTGCCCCATGCCAAATCTGTTTAGTGTAAAAGATAAAAATCTGCATCAGTAGATCAGCACTCTTTGAATCCAAGGGTGTCGAACAAGTACTTGCATTTATTTAAATCAAGGTGTGTGCCTGTACTTCCCTAAGGTTTCATTTTTCACTACCAGTGATGCCCAGTAATATGAAAAATTCAATACAAACAACCCACTAAACGCCTAGGTGTTGCCTCTAGTACCGTAATGGTGAAACCAGTTACCAACCTAACCGATTAGAAAAACCGTCAACCGAAAATCTCGGTAATGATTGTCATTCCACGGTTAAAATATAGTAAATCTGCCGCCTCTCCTTTGGGATAGATTACACCTCGAAGCCGTGTTGAAAATATTGAGTATTAATCGACTTTGGCGTTCAAGATTTTGTTAATGATCGGCACTTTCCGTGGGTAATGAGTAATCGCAGAAACTATTCCGTAGTATGTATACAAACGAACGTTGTCGAGTACTCGACAACGTTCGTTTGTATACGCACTACGGAATAGTTTCTGCGAATACTGTTTTCTAATCCCTATAGTTTTGCTCTCATATTCGGTGAAATAATGGCCACAGATTATCCCGTTATAGCTCTCGATTAGTCGGTTGTGAAAATGAGCTAACCGTTTCAGCCATAGTTGCTTCATTTTATTAATTTATAATAGTTTCATTATTCTTTCTTATTCTCAGTATTGTTCTTAGAACACCGTTTATGAACTTCTACGATTTTGCAATATATTGTATAAGCGTTCGCATTTTATCTCTGATTACCATATACACTCTCTGATCATTGAATGTATATTTAAGCTTCCTAAATAATTCAGGGTGTTTACCCTTTTTATTGTGGTCTTGTTAGGCATGTTTGCGACAAACATATTAAACAAGAAGGGTGGAAATAGGAATCTCTGCGTACAATTATCATTGAAAAACACACAAAAAACTGTTCTCTTCTGTTACAACGAACATGAAATAGTGAAAAACGGTGATTTGATATGCAGAATGGATGTAATGCCATTGAAAATGTGAAACACATTGATGCAGTCTGGTGACCCTCATCCCTCATGTCACACTGAAATAACTTCCCTAGTTCATCAAACTCAGAAATCAGTGGAGGAAAAACTTTCTAATTTATCAGATATAAGTTAGTATATAAAGGCCCCCACCTGTCTCGCCTTTTAAGCTATTATTTTCTTTGCTGTTGGAATATTGACCTTTTTTTGGCTCAGCGAAAATACCGAATACCGTACCGAAACTGAGGTACCCGGGTGTGACATGGTTGGTTACATAATTCTGTGCTTAAGTAAATTATATTTCATTTTCCGGTAAGTGGGGTGTAATTAATTTACCAAAATGGTACCGTGAAGATTCTAAGTTATTTCCAGGTTGAAAATGTAGAATATACCCATAGTAGCTTGGTGTACCAAATGTTCACCACGAGTGGTGAACATTTGGTACACCAAGCTACTTTGGGTATATTTTATTTATACCACGATCGTCAGATTATTAGGAGTGGCTATTATTTCTTCTCGATTTTACTGAACAGCAGACGTACATACGAGCGAATCTGTTTTTGTTTACACGAGCATCGGTGGGCGGTACTTCAGCTGTCAATTTTATCGCCGAAACGAAATGAAAAAAAGAAAATGAGCCTTTTTCGTTTTAATAACATAGTAACATACTATTTCGAGTTATGCATGCTTTATTAACATGAGACAGTGCATGTTTGTTAATTTTTGGCATCTTAAGAGGTAAACCCATTTAAAAACGTAATAAATAATTGCCGATTCTATTTCACTCTTCGCGAGGCGACGTGCGATAAATTTAGACAAGTTTGCATTCAGGTCGACGTCACCAAAGGTCAACAGGGATGTAGTTCTCCTATAGGTGTAAATTTTTACTATTGAAATCCCATTGTTGGCGTGTTCATCACGGTTAGTGTGTAAAGCTAAAATTTATGTCATAGGCTTTTCATATATAGTTGAATAGGTAATCATGGTATAAAACTTTGTTTTGGAAAAAAGATGCTGTGAGGATAGCGAGAACTATTGGTTTATATCAGAAAGTTGCCAATTTTCGTCGACCTTCCTCGTCCTTGGGATCGCTGTTTCAGATAATCGAGAGTATGTACTGAGAGTAGTCATTGAATTTCTTCTTTTGTGATTACCAATGCCAAATGCTAAGTCTAAGAAAAAACGATATAGCCCTCAGAGGTATTTTGCAGAAATACAAAATTTACCGAAATTAGCCAAGATTGTCGAAACAGAGTCTGAAAAGAAAATGGAGTCAGAGGCTACATGATTTGATGTTTATGCCCACCGTCTGAAAGCGATCATGATGGATGACGTACGGCTGATGATTAAGGAGGCGGGTAAGAGTTCAGTAAAGGAGGCCCCCAGTAGTATTCTAGGAGAGCTCAAAAGTGTTAAAGAGGAGAATAAGAAGTTGACTGGAGAAGTTAGTAGATTAGAGAATCGTGTTGATGATCTGGAGCAATATACGCGAAGTATAGTTTGCGTATAAGTGGGATAGAAGAAGTAGATTGTGTCGATACAGATAAAATTATGTTAGAGTTGGCCAGTGTCATTGGGGAAGAGCTGCGGGAAACAGATATAGACCGGTCATATCGTGTATGGCCCAAGACAAATAGCAGTAAACAAGTAATTGTTCGCTTTACAAATTATAGTGCCAGAAGGAAGTTTTTTTATGGCCAGAAAGACCTTAACCATTTACCCAACGAATCGGCCGCATCCGCCCGCGTAATATGCAAATTCATCAGTTGAAAAAATATTATTTTTCAAAACATTTCAACAAAACCATATCATGTGACCCCTCGTTGGAACGAGCTCGTCGAGCTCGTTCCAATGCGGGGTCACATGATATGGTTTTGTTGACATTTTTTTAAAAATTTGAAAAAATGATATTTAAAATAATAAATTTTGATATCGTCTGCGTTGGGTAAAGGGTTAAATGATAAGAAGTTCAGAAGAAAAAAGTGCAACATCAGTGAGGATTTGACACAATCGAAGGAAGTGCCTGTTATTCAAAAAGACTATGAAGTTGAGAAAATTGAAGAAAATTCAACGAAATGCGTGGGACGAAGATGAGCTCAAAACGAATTTCTTGTAAGATTACTATGCCACTCTTTGAGTGTTCGTATCAAATCTTTGTATGCCGCTGTTGATAGATATTGGGGTTGTCCTACGTCCCAAGAGAGAATAGTTGAAAGAGTGAAAGTGAAACTGTAAGAGAAAAGGAAACGAAAGGGGATGGGTGGGGCGTAATAATAAGCCAACTCAAAGGCAGAATGTAAATTCATCATGACGTTGTACTGGACAGTACCTAGTGTGTGCACGACGCATGATGTATAGCGGGGGAGGAATTCGCTAGAATTGTGCACTTGGTGATACCTTCCTGAAATTTGGCATGATGTAAGGGTAGGCATCAGAGATTTCAAAATCGATCGGCTACAAGTTGGCACCATCCTCTAGCCACCACTAGCAGCGAAATCCAAAATGGCCGCCAAGCGGATCGAAAAAAAGCTATTTTCGCCGATCGCACAACTGAAGCTCCAAACCTAACACCATACATGTGCTGTAATTGATGTGAATGATGGAGTGAAGCCCTTGGAACAAGTTGGGGGGAAGATTAATGGATAATGGGATCAGAATTTCCGTCGATGTGTGCGTCTGTGTGTCTGACTGTCAGTATGATCGTCCGTCCGTAGATAAATTAGTGTTGAATGTTTCTCGGGAATGCAATGGTCAAATGAACATGGTATGAGAGATTCCTGTCAACACATGAACAAGGGTACTCGATAGTATGCAGCAGTGGGGATACTTGGACATTTGATAATCCAATTAAAGTGACAGTCTATTCTCAACTTCCGGCATTTTCGATAGATTTATTTTCTAAGAAAATAAAACTATCAAATTTCTAGAGGAGTTCTGGTTCAATCTCAACACCATAGCGACACGTCTGCCAGCAAGGGCAGTGCTGGAATGAACTCGGGATGCATTAGTTCCCGTTGTTAATTATACAATGTTATCTTGCCAGTATAGAACATTGGCAAAATGGGACTAGAAGGGGTGAGTGTATGTTTGCAGTCATTCGAGGTACAGGAATATTTTTTGACTACAAGTAGTATTCTTCATTTTCGGCCAGTTAAGATGTGGTGTGTTCCAAGTCAGGATTAATGTTGCCGACACTTAATGCCCATCCCTCATGGTATGCTACTTTACCAGGGATATAGAGATATAGCCACCACTGGGAGCCAAAACATGACCTTTGATGTCGATGAGTGGTCGAAATGTTTTAGCGAATAACTTATCGAAATATGATCCGGTATGGCAATTTGATACCTTACGTTAGATTTATTAGATCAACTCAGGTATGGATTCATTGAGACATGAGTGCGCTACAAGATGAAGGATTTCCAAGTTGATTTGCTATGGAGTAGGAACTGACTAGTCACATGTGGCCTATGGCCAGAGAAAGACAAGGATACCATAGATGAACACACGGGTGAACGAAGGTATCAACTGTTGTACAGAGGCAAAATAGTTGGGGATATTGTATCATGCTATGCATGAATTAACACCGTCTTGTGCAGTAAATAACAGACTATTTTCCGAAATCTAAAACTGTATTCCTATACCCCGGACAATGTAGCAAGCCACATGGGATGAACATTTGTTAGCAAAATCAACTCAACTAGAAACATGACATGTGTTAACTGGCCGAAAATGGAAAAAAAAATACCAGAATAGGAGATGACTGGTCCTAACATGACAGTATACTACTCAATATTGTTACAACAGCCACCTTCACACTTACACAAAGGTGTGCACCTTAATCCAGCTTTCAAGCATTTGCAATTGCCCTTGCAGGCCTTGGCACAACTACAGTGGAGCATCAGTGCACATGCAGCACTTGCGTCTCCTAGGTGAGTCCAAAATGGGACCAGAATATTGAGACGTGGATTCCACTCCCATCCGTACTGTGATGGGTCTGGCACACATAAGTGTTTCTGCAGAGCACGATGCCAAATGAAAGATGACACAAGAATTACCCTTTTTACATGTTGATACAGAGCTGCTTTGGTGGGCGGGATGTTTTCCATAGACTTAAGGCCATGTGTGAACATATGCCGTCTCGCATCATTGACACGTGTACTGACACAACTGTTACTGTACATCTGTATGGTGAGTTTTTCGATATGCTGCATATGAGGGGAATCCTCTGAAAAGACTTGCGGATTCTCAGTCAATTCTATCATCATTTCAGTTGATGCGGGAAAATTCATCCATGCATTCCATCCTGTCTTCTTCCCAATGCCGAGCATGCTGGATGTTACATCACAACCTGTGAAGGCGTGGAAGAAAGTCAGGGCCTTACAGTAATCAGGTCCAAGTTGTGAAGCTATCTCATGAATTGGCATATCTTTATATGCCTTTCCAATTCCAAACCCAATCCACAGCTCACTGAGTCCAAGGTCACGGAATGTTGCGAAATGGTGCAAAGACAGAATGACGACATCAGAATCAACCGTGCGAAGAAAAGCTATTTTGTGACCTTGTGAGACTGCATGGTTGAGATGAAGCATCATGCGCGTGTCTGCTTCCTCGTGGTTCGATGGAGATATGTCACATAAGCTAACATCCTTATTGCATAGTACATATTCTCCTGATGTCGTTAACAACTGGTACTCGGATGTTGATGTTAATTTCAGCAGTTCAGCAGACAGGAACTTGAAAAATTCGTCTTTATTCTCACTAACTTTCAAGAATGCCTGCCAATTCTTCCCTTTAGGTAAAGGGACGTTCTCGGACACCCGTATCAACCTAACTGCTGTCTCACCGAGGCGTTTTGCTCGCGTCTGATTCTTCAAACTGCCTTCGGGGTAACAGTCATAGATCGCATCAACCCTTGTGGTGTTCGTGTTAATCAGAGATTCGATGTATGGCAATAATTGCAATCGAGCATATTCTCCAAACAGATCCGCTTTCTGTGGTTTGATTACATGGACTACAGCAGGCATATCCAAGATGACAACTGAAGCTTGTCTAGCTGCTGAATTCTTCCCTTGTGCAGGAATAGCTGGTAAACAATTGAGAATTTGAGATTTTGTCCCACTCCGTAGCTTACCTCTATCGGATAATGCTGGCGGATCACGTGCATTCTCGTGCATGAAAAACTCATCCATGTTTGAATCAGGCCGGGCTTGCAGTGAAACGAACATCTGGGTAACTATTGCGGCAGTTGCTTTACTTGACATGAGTTTGTCTCGGCCTTTGTCCAGGTTGGCTGGGGGTGGGTTAAGGAAGGTATATATATTTGCCTTGGGAATAACATCATTCAGGGGTACGGTGCATTCCACAAGCCTTTCCTTCAAGAAAGTGGAATATAAATGCTTGCCCCTTTCGGGTAATGACCGTAAACTCTTACTAACTTCGGGGTCCATATATTCACCAGTATCTAATGTCACCAGCTGACCACTAGTTTCATCATAAGGGTTGATAATGAGTCCCTGATTCACCAGATCGAGGAGAGATTTCAATTGATTCAGAAATTTTTTCTGCTCTGATACCGAACTTTCCGGGTGTTCCGTGTTATCTGATGATGTTGTGTGGAAACTTGCATATTCATACTCATCTATAACACGCAGAACTTCTGACCTTGAAAGCTCAATAACGACTTTCTCTTCAGCCTGGCCATAGAGACCTTTTGGACCACTGTCTTCTTTGAGTAGTTGGATACTATGTTCTTGGCTCTGATCTAAACCCATCATACTGAACTTCCTCTCACTACGCTGGACCACAAAATGGCCTTCCATGAATTTGTTGTGGATTGAAGGATGCCGCCTGGGTAGCTGAGACATGTCTCTCAGAAATACGGGGACCCACCGACAATAATTTGTATGTCCTAGGGCAAAAAAGTAACTGCACAACTCATCGATAGAACACAGTGTACCAGGCCAGTTACCGATTCGTTGGTTCCGAACGAATTGACAGCTTGTCAAGAGAAAGTTCCGAACGATTTCACCCCAATAGCGCGCAGTTGGAGATTGTGAAAGAATCCTCTGTTCCCACATTTCAAATGACTCATGGGGCCCAGTCTGCTGACAGTAAATCTCATAAGCATTCTTTCTGAGGATCTCAAGCCAAGCTAGAGTGAGAAGATATGCCTGTCGCGTCCTCTTGACATGTTTCCCACCAAGTAGGGATGATGCTACACCGGGTGTGAATATCTTTGCGAGGTGAAACATTCGCTCCCAACCAGAACCACCCATAAGCTTACCACCAGCTTCTTGGGTGCACATTTCAAGATGCAGGAATCCAATCATACACACCATTCGATCCTCACCTATCTCCTCTGGGAACAGCCATTGACATTTTTTCTGCCTGGCATACAACGGACAGTCACCTTCAATGACAGGTATCTGGCCGGGGTTTACGAAAGCAGTAGCTTCCCTGACCACATACATAGCATGCTTCTGCATACTGAGTGAGTCCGCTTTCTGCTCACTGAAAACAGGGAATACCCCAATAACTGCACGAGGTTTGACATTGTCTTGATCTTCATGTTTTGAAAAGAAGCCTGAAAAGGTCACAGGGACTTCATCAAGCTGCCATCAACCTTCCCTTTATTGCTGATCTGTGACACATGAGACAACCAGTCATTCTCTCCCACGTTCAAATCTGCATATTCATTGGGCCGTACATTACATTCATCTGGAGATTCAAGCCTGATGTCCCCACCAAAGTCTTCAACGAAAGGAACAAATGCATAGTCGTCTGGGAGTTCAATTTGTGTGTCTTCTGGAACATCTAAACTCAGTGGTGGGGGATCAGTACCCACATTGTCCCTGCTCAGTTGACCAATGAGTGTGATGGACGTACCATGCATATCAGATCTACCAGATACATCAATGTTATCAGTGGTTCCTATCGAGAAAACATTACGTTTGCAGTTAGCTGGGACTACAACACCTTCGTTCTTGAACCGCAGTGAAACAGCTCTCGCGAAACTCCTGCGAACATCCATTACGCGATCATAAGAGACAGAGAGTCCCATTTGATGAAAATCTCTGATAAGATTTTTCATACGATCATGGGCATGCAACTTCAAACCCACATAAAGAGGCATTGGAGTTTCTCTGTCACGTCTCTGGTGAACATTTTGTGCATGTTCGGAGCGTTTCGCTGAATTGCTGATCAACATCTGTGAAATAGTACAAGCCACTCGAGTCTTGGCATTAACAGTCTCATCATCGCCTAAGTTCTGTATACTACATGTGCCCTCAAGTAGAACTCTAAGAAGAGTCAGGAGTGAGTTGGGTACAGGCTCGCTCAAGCAATAAGATGAAAATGATCCCGTGAAAGGAGCTTGAGATATGAGTATGTGTTTACGCAGAAGAAGACCCACATCAACTATCTTTTTTGCCTCTTCCTCAGACACTATACGAGTTAAAGATTCGGACAACAAGGAGCCAACTCGAAACCTACTTGAAATAAACACATCTCTACCCTGTGTGAAGGCGTCCCAGCCATCGCCCAATTTCTGCAACAAATGTTCTTTGAATCGAGTGGAATGTATTTCTTCACTAAGCCAATCAGAACCGACTTGCTTCAACCTCCGACTGTACAGATTCTTGAGATCGACAAGCTTCATCGCGGAATCGTTGTGTTCAACAAATGTTATGAGCTCTGCCATAACGAGAGGGTCATAGGGCAGGCCTGACGCGGAATGTTCGGCGTTCTTCGACTTTTTAGATTTAGCCGCTCGTGCTTCATTGGCAAGCTTACAATAACAGGTTTTGTGATAGTAAAGATCACTAGCAGCGGAATCAAATGCTGCATTGACCCGAGAAAAAACAACCCAGTTCTCGGCTTCCTTTGCCATAATTTTGAGTTTATTGTTATCAGACATTGATCTGCAAATAGGCTCACTGCTGTCACCTTCGCGTTTGTGACAATAAACACACTGGGGCAGTTTCCTGTCACAGCCAGATTCAAAACTTGTCCGTGTTCTTTTAGGACTCAGCGTGGAGCAGGATGCCACTGCCTCATTTCGCTCTCGCTTGTGTAGCACGCGCTGTACGATGTGAGTCCGAATACTGTCACGGCATGTCTTATGATATATTGCCTTATTCGTCAACAGTGACATCGACATACACTCATCACTCTCTCTCATCAAACAATCAATGGTCAAATTATATGGAAGCTCAACGCCATTATCTAGGAAGCGCGTTATGTCTTCCTCAATAGCTTTATAGGCGTCATGAAAACGAGATTCTCTATACGGACGCATCAATTTCTTGGAACTGTCTTGCTGGCAAAAGCAACAACGTTCCCAGTCAGTACTAGTCCGTACACGAAGAGGATTCTCACTCATTCTGTGAATGATTTTTGTGAACAATCGCGTTCTCGAATTAATTTCGACAGACAAATCAGAATTGCTTGCGGAATTACGCCAAACAAGAGATTGTATGGCAAAGAGACTGCTTCATAAAGAGCGTTGTTTCTCCGGGATCAGCGTCATTCAGGTTTGCCTGAATGACGCTGATCCCGGAGAAACAACGCTCTTTTCAAGTTCCAAGAAATTGATGCGTCCGTATAGAGAATCTCGTTTTATTCTACATCATCTCCCACGTCTGTTTCCAACACGTGCGTGGATCAGAGTTCACTTTCGCGCCCTTACAATCGGATGTATAGTCGGTAGACCGTCGAAAAGGAGGTTCCCTTCAGCCGCTGGCGGCCATTTTGGATTGTGCCGCTACTGGTCGCCACCGGTCGGTGTCAACTTGTAGCCGATCGTTTTTGAGAACCTCATAGCCTACACTAACAGTGTGCCAAATTTCAAGAAGGTATCACCAAGTGCACAATTCACCTGTATGTGACGAATTCCTCCCCCGCTATGAGGTTTCAGAACATAAGAGTGTGTTGGTCCTAGTCAACTGAATCAGAGTAGGTTTCGAGAGCGAGAGAACTTAAAAAATAAGACGATTCTCGACATAGTTTATCAATTCTGAACCAAACAATGACATTGAGAGATCTAGAGTGAAAGGCAAAGCATTGATCGTATCATTGCGGATATTTGTATAGACTGGGCAGTGTGAGAGAATATGTTCAGGTATTTTGACCAATCCACATTGGCACATGTGAGAAAATGATATATAGAATAAATAGGTACTTGTGCTGGTAATCAGATTTAAACCACTCGTAGGATAAGGGTTTTAACCACTCGGCTTGCCGAGTGGTTAAAACCCTTATTCTACGAGTGGTTTAAATCTGATTACCGGCCCTAGTACCTATTTGTTTTATTTACACCATGCTCTTAATAAATTATTGAGTTAGTCACTTAAAATGGAGAAAAAATTACTCTTTCTATCGCAAACACACAGGTTTACTTTGTTTACGTCTGTGCCAGTAGGCAGTATGACCAGTTGTACGTGAATGCTTGATTGATAGTTAGACACATCGTCAAAGTTGATTGAATTTACCTTGCTTTTTCAGTCAAATTATTATTAACAATTCTTAAATTTTATTTTAAATATTTAATTGTAGGTATTTTAAACTTAATAAGTCAATACGCATAGTAGATAGTACCGCAAAATGTTGTATGTTTCAATGAAACATTGCAAAGTGTGAATGTATCGAAGTTGGCAAATTGCATCATGCCAAAGGTCAAGTTTAATGAACTTCCAACTATAGGTGTAAATTTTTGTTAACTGTAATAGAAGCTTTACACCGGTAGTGGGGTTAAAAGCTAAAATTTAACATACAGGCTTTTCACAGATAGTAACATAGGCGAGCATGGTATAAAAATGATTTATCATGTAGGTGGGCATTTAAGTTACTGCAACGCAATCGCAACCTACAATGGTGTATCTGGTCTACACGAGATTTGTTATATTATATATTATAAAATAGCGGTGCGTGAAGGTTGGCATTGTTGGGGGAATTTTTTAAATTACCTTGAGAGGAATTCTCTCTGAAACACAGGGGTAGGCTATTCCATTGGTTGGTGACTTTGGGAATAAATGAGCACTGGTACAGGTTGGAGCGGCAGAACGGAACTCGATGTGACAAGATCGGCGGTTGGGACGTTGGTTAGTCGAGGTACTTTGTTAGCAATATATGGAGGAGTTATGTGGTGGTACATTTTGAAGAGATGTATTAGTTTTTGTCTGTGGCTTATTTCTAGAAGAGGTTTCCAGTGGGTCTTGGAATAGAGCAATGATTTACTCGCACTAATGTTCGCACGAGTTATTATCCTTGGTGCAGCTATCTGAAAATTCTCAAGATCTGCGGCTTTGGATTCTAGGCAGTGTCCAATACGGTATCTGCATACCATTATCAAGAATTAGTACGGTGGTGAATGCCCATGCGTAACTTTGCGGGGAAAACTTCGTCTACATTTTAACATTGAGACGAATGGAAAAAATAATTGAAACATTTTTTACACAAAGAACGAATTGAGTTGAAATGTTTTATGTGTTATGTCCAATTTAGTTCAATCTTTATAGTTTTATGTGCAATGTTTATGCTATTTCTTGGATGATTTTTATTGCTTCCTTTTTCTTTGGAAAAATGTCCTAAAAAGTTTGTATAACGTCAGTAAATTTTACGAAAATAGTCGACCTCTGGTGTGTTTATAGAACTTTTTGACCTCTTTAAATTTTGTTGCAAGTTTTACGTGTTATTTTAGTAATCTGCCGTCAATACTGAAGATAATAAGCTAACACAGTAAGTATATGCGGATGTTTCCCTTCACCTCTGAAAAAGAGCGTTTTCCGTGATTATTCGACGTGAAATTCAGTTTTCTTTTTAACTGGGCGTCATGGCGTTGTATGATCGGTGGTAAATTACTCCTTATTTTGGATGGAAAATTAATTCGTTTGAGGGTTTTTCTTTTTCGATTTTATGTTAAGAATGAATAAATTTCTATTTTACAATTTTTGTCACTTTTCAATTTTGTCTTAACCTTACACAGATATAATCCATAAATTAACCCAAACGAACATAGTGTTTTTCAGCTTCAAATACAACATTTTTGTAAACGAATGAACGAACGAACGGAACGAACTTTGTGGCATATTTGTAACTTCAACAATAGTGAACGGATTTCAATTCCTTTTGGTATATGTCTCTTCAGCAACAACATCTACATCAAATTCGATGACCACCAATATCCGATGAAAAGTAGAGGATTTTTTTACCTTTGTTTAAAAAATATTGTTTCTGTAAAACTTGTTTATGGCATAACTTGAGCAATACCTAACAGATTTCAGATTTTTTTTGGTATATATTTCTATAGCAATAATGTCAACATCAGGTTCGATGACAACCGATATCTCTTTAAAATTATGAGAGTTATCACCCTTTGTTATAAAAATAACCTGTAAAACAGGTTTATGGCATAACTTGAACAATAGTTAACAGATGTCAATTTATTTTGGTGTATGTCTCAAAAGTAACAATGTCTACGTCATCTTCGATGACCACCAGTTTCTGATGAAAATGTGGGAGTTATTGCCCTTTGTTTAAAAAATATCGTGTAATGCTTGTTTATGGCATAACTTTAACAATAGTAAACGAATTTCAATTCTTTTCGGTATGTGTCTCTATAGCAACAATGTGTACGTCAAGATCGATGACCACCGATATGAGATTAAGATTGTGGGAGTTATTGCCCTTTGTTAAAAAATATCGTTTAATGCTTGTTTATGAAATAACCTAAACATTAGTAACTGAATTTCAATTTTCCGGGTTATTTATTCCCTCCCCCCCCTCCCCTCAGGGGATGAATATAGCAAAAACCTCCGTCCGTCTGTCCATCCGTCCATCTGTTTGTCCGTCCGTCCATGCGTGCATCCGTTCGCCCGAACTTTATTTTTTCAATTCAAGATGCGTTTTGTCAGAATGCAAAACAAAATATTTAAAATTGACACACTCACCCCTCATCCACACCCCTGGGGTCAGATGAGCGTAAAAAAATTTCTTGCTTCAAAATGCATTTTGAAGGATTTCAAGTGATTTTATGCAAAAAATAATAATAATTTTACTCCTATACTCCTATGCCCACCCCCACCCCAATCAGTTAGACCATTCTTTTTCTCTGCAAGATGTGTTATGCCAGATTTAGAGTGATTTTATGCTGAAAAAAAAACATCTATCCCCCCTCCCCCCTATTTAGGGGGTGCGGGGGATTAGCTTCGCTCGACGATGCAGGCCTCTCTTTTTAATACGAAATACTAGCATATGCAAGAGGCTGTATATCTGTGTCTTTTTCGAAATGATATTTACACTTCCACACCAGAGAAGTGGGGCGAAATTCACTTCCTGGACTTATACACATATGTTTGCGTCATAGGTGTAGCACCATACAGGGCTCTTTCTTTTTTGCTATTTGGTTTAACGTTTGGAGGTATGGGGGGGTGTTAAAAATTAATTGTTTCGGCCGATACTTAGAATAGAGCTAGGACAGCTGGTCTAGGCCACTAGTAAGTTTAATAAATATAGACATTACTTGAAATTTAAACTTTCCATGGCAGCTGGCAGCTAAGACTTTACTGTAAACCAATGCCCATTTACTATATTTACATGTTTTGGAAGGAACGCGGTGGCTCAGTGGTGAGAGCTTTACTTCATTGTATTTACGATATATGTCAAATGTTTTGTTTTGTATTTTGAAGATAGTGTAACATGTACATTTATCATGTTCTAAAATTTTGAACGAAAGACAATAAAGATATAATAATAATAATAATAATAAAATAAGGCCTAAAAAGTTCAAATCTGTTTCTCAGGCCCTCCCGCATGATCCTTTTGTTTGCCGCATGTCCTCTTTTTATAACCAGTGCAGATTTAGAAAAAATACAAATTAAATGGTTTATGCAGGGGGGGGGGGTGGGGAGGGGGGCACCAAAAATTTGCAAGACGCGACGTGGGGGTGGGTGGGTCTCTTGAGTGCGCCAAAAATGTGCATTTCCAACTTGTGCAATTTTTTGAATTTTTTAAAAATATATCAATATATCAGCTAATATATACCATCATTTGTGTTTCAAACCTTAAAGATGATGTTGTACATCACACTCTTAACATAAATACAACATCAGGCGGCTTTATATGTGAGAATATTGGGCTTAATCTGGGAAAATGTCACACGTTAGTAGGGGGTGGGTGTCTTGTTCGAAATGTAGAAAATGTGCAGACAATATCTTGGGAACAATTCAAATAAAAATGTGTTCCCGTATATGTACACCTGCTCTGGCCAAGCCTGATAATGAACAGCTTGTCATTTGTAGATTGGGGCCCACAGAAGCCCACAAAGGTTTAAACTGGTGGTACCAGTTTAACCCTTTACCTAACATGAAAAGCAGATTGTTTGTTTGTTTGTTGGTGGTTAACGTCACATTTTATGCACCATGGCTAATCGTGGCACAACATGGAGATGAAGTCAAGTTTAGTCAATCGTTGATTAACATGTTGCCCATTTTAGAGGACTTTCACCCCAAGCATTGGTGACTGGGTCCTATTTTACTCGTAAAGCGGAACTGGTTTACCACAGTAAACAAGTGCTGCTTACTTCCCGGGGTTCCCACGGGGAGAAAAACAGATGACACTTGCCAAAAAAAAATGATTGAATAACTTTTTTTTTTCATTTTTTGTCTCAAAAACATAGGTTATGACCCCTCATTGGAACAAGCTGGGCGAGCTCGTTCCAATGAGGCGTCATAACCTATATTTTTGAGACAAAAATTGAAAAAATAATAAAAATTAATTGGCGATTTTTTAGAATAGCGCTGGCCGGTTTTGGCCGTTACGTTGGGTAAAGGGTTAAGAACATGAAAACCCCCTAAAGACAGTTGTGCCTACTAAGTTTATAAGTTTATTTTGGATTTTAATGGGAGAGTGGGGGTGGGTGTTTGAGAACGGTAGTAGAAAATTTGCACGTAGTGGGTGGTGGGTGTAAAAAGGAGCCGAATAAAAAATAGGACGTCACGTCTTGCAAATTTTTAGTGCCCCCCCCCCCCCCTGGTTTAAGTCTGATATTTTACCCAAATTAATAAAATTGATAAATTTGTCCCTTGAATGCAACAAGGCTTTGCAATGCTTTAGCATCGCAAAGCCTTCTTGCACCCAAGGAAAGAAATACACCACCACCCATTGTATTCTGTAGATTATGAGGCCCAAAACACAAAACAAACCAAGAACATGAACTTTTGACTTTGTAGGGCCTAATTGGACTTTAGATAAACGGTCGATGGTTAGGTTCTGACCAACTGTAACAAGCATGCCAGGTTTCAAAGCAATCCTATCATAAATGTGCCCTGCAGGGTGTGCCAAAGGGAAATACTGAGGTCTGACTGAACTAAGTTCTAAGAATGTTGGCCGCGGCAACATTTTGTGACGGAAATTGAAGAAAATTGATAACTCCCATCTAGAGGTCACCCCAAACAAGCATACCAAGTTTCAAAGCGATCTGATCATAAATGGTACCTGTGAGGTGTGCCAAAGGAAATTGTGGACGTACGTACGTACGCCGACGGACAGGAAGTGATGACAATAGCTCAGCTTGACTTTGTCAAGTTGAGCTAAAAACTACCTATATATGAGGACGTTGACAATGTAAACTAGAGGTACTGTGAGCAAGCTCACAAAGTGATACCTCCCGCGCCTCAGTTGTTGCGCTTACGAGGACACAACCATATGATGCAGCAATTGAAATGTATAAGTTAGATTATCTCCCCTTGGAAATGTCAGAACGGAATTATATTGCTTCATGCACATCTTCATATGGAGTTCTTCCATTGTGTAAAGTTTCATGAAAATTCTTCAAACGGTTCAGGAGGAGTTGCGCTTATAAGGATGGACGGACGGACAGACGGACGGACGGACGGACGGACGGACAGGGTGATTCCTATATACCCCCTGCCCCCAAACTTTGTTTGCGGGGGGGGGGGGGGCATAATTACTTTGTGTCCTTTGGCAATGCACTTAATCTTGATTGTCCACATGGGGGCTTGGCGGCACTGTGTACTGAGGCGTACCTCGCGCCTATTGTGCGCGTGTCTTCAACCGCTGTTTATCAGAGGTAGTAAGTTTGAGAGTCTGACAGTTGCTCGCTGCTGCTCAGTGGTTCTCTCTGGGTACTTCCTTCACCTTTAAAACTGTCTGACACGATGTGGCCTGGCTGTTGAAAGTGTTGTTAACCCTTTACCTAACATGAAAAGCAGACGACACTTGCAAAAAAAATTCTTGAACTAATTTTTTTCATTTTTTGTCTCAAAAACATAGGTTATAACCCCTCATTGGAACGAGCTCGACGAGCTCGTTCCAATGAGGGGTCATAACCAATGTTTTTGAGGCAAAAAATGAAAAAATAATGAAAATTAACAGACGATTTTTGAGAATATCGCTGGCCGGTTTTGGCCGTTACGTTGGGTAAAGGGTTAAACACTAATAAACAAACATAAAGAAACAGGTGCTAGCATAGTAGATAACATGAAATAAGCTTAAAATCAGATGACTGGCTCTTAACCCACTGAGTATTTTGAAAATATTTTTCATCAAATCTAGTCATGGCTGCTGTAAAGCAGCCAGCTCTACACTTGACAAAATATTTATCTAAATTTAACTCAAGGAATCATTGATCAAAAAGTCCATTCCATTCACAAGGAGCAAAATTGGTTAAATGTGCCCAAATTACACACATTTTTGCGGCAAGAGATTTTGTGTCCTGGGCAGGAATTTCCACCAGGAGTATGAGAGGAGTTAATGTAGAAGTACAGTGGAACCATGTCAAGTGAATAGCGATTTGTGCAGTAAAAATATTTCACTTAACGGGTTGAGTACAAAATTATTTTACAAAGGTGATTTGTGATGTGAGTATTTTTTTCAAAGATACCATGCTACCAGTTAGGCGAGCCTCAGCTCAACAAGACTTGGTGAAAAATAAGCATTTTGCTAAAATTTAATGGCGAGTGCCAACAGGCACTCACCAATAAATTTTAACAAAACAATTTTATATAAACTTTTTTTCTACTGTTGAACAAAGAATAAGCTAGTACATACATTACAATTCACTAAGATGGCTTTCAGCACTTTTCAGTAGAGCCATGACAGTGGCTTCTAGCTCTCAAGCAGTTAACAAGAGTATTCATTTGACCAAAAGTTGGACATTTTCCTATATTCTAGTCATAAACTGGGCATTTATTCTATTATATCTTGTTGTTGTTGAGCCCATAAAGCTCTGTTAAACAAGGTATAGCTTAAATGCCAACATTTGATGTACTGAGGTCAAATAGGTTTTTATACCATGTTCGCCTGTGTTACTACCTGTGAAAAGCCCATATGTTAAATTTTAGCTTTAATCCCACTATCGGTGTAAAGCTTCCGCTGTGGTTAAAAACTGTTTGCAACTATAGCGGGAAGTACATCCATCTTGACCTAACATGACCCAATTTGCAGACTTCGATACATTCACACTCCGCGATGTTTCATTCAGACATACAACGTGTTGCGGTATTATCTACTATGTGCAATGACTTATTAAATTTAAAATACCAACAATTAAATATTTAAGATAACATTTATCGTTAATAATAATTTGACTGAAAAAGCAAGGTAAATTCAATCAACTTTGACGATGTGTCCACCTTTCAATCAAGCATTCACCTGCAGCCGGTAGTACTGCCCGCCGGCGCAGATGTAAACAAAACAAACCCATGTGTTTGCAATAGAAATAGAAAGTATAGTTTTTTCTCCATTGTACCAAATTAACTCGTAAAGTTTTGTTCTTTTTATGGACCTTAGCGTAGGTTATACCAAATTTCCTAGTAGGACCCGTTGCCCTGCTTCTGGTAGAGCAGAGTAACAGCTCCGCGAGAAGATAATGGAAAGCTATCCATTTACCGTACTACCCTACATAAGGTGGTAAATAATCACACACGATTGCAAGCCCGGTGCAATGTGGTAAAATGATATAAGCCGGGGATAATAGGAAGACAGCCACTCTGGCTACGCTATACCCCCACAGTATGCATATATGTTATCGTTGTACTATTACTGTTCAACTATCCCTGTATGTATCCTGCATATATGTATACTGTGACATAAACAATCAATCAATCAATGCTTTATGTCTGATATTTTACACAAGTTAATAAAATTGATAAATTTGTCCCTTGGGTGCAACAAGGCTTTGCAATGTTGTAGCATTGCAAAGCCTTCTTTCACTCAAGGGACGAAATACAACACCACCCATGCTATTCTGTAGATTATGAGGCCAAAAACATAAAACAAACCAAGAATATGAACTTTTGATGGCAAAGAAATAATTATAAAAATAAAAAATAAAATGAAAAACTGCCCAAAAACTTTACAAAACAAATTGCATGCGAAACAGAAGATATACTTTGTGGGGCCTAAACATGACATCATAGTTCATACTTGTGTTGCCGAAATGATACAGTCAAGTGGCCTTAAACACTGATGAATAAATAAAATATCAAGATATATCTTATCATATTTCAGTTCAGACTGTAAGTCCATTTTCCACATTCTACATTTATTTGTTCCATTTCTGAATTCTCTTATTGACGGAATATTAATAATTTATCTTTTACCCAAGAGAACCCAGAAAAGTGAAATTGTGCTCGTTTACTGTGGGAAAACAAGCTCTGTTTTACTTGTAAAATAGGACCTGTTAACCAATGTATGAGGTGTAAGTCCTCTAAAATGGGCAACGTGAGTATAAATGATTGAATGGACTTGTTTTTATCTTTATGTTGATATCACGCTTTGCCATTGTTCATAAATATATGACCTTAAAGACCAGTAAATAAATAATTAATAACTTATGATTAGCTTGTTGATCCATGTTCGGGCTTTCAAAAAAAAGTGTAGGTGCCATAAATAGAGGATATGAAATGAGTATTTTTCTCATATAATATTTATGAAACGAGTCTAAGAATTTTCCGTTTTGGCGAGCCCAAACGGAAAACTCGGACGAGTTTCATAAATATTATATGAGAAAAACACTCATTTCATATTCTATTTATCATATGACACGCACAAGCACAAATTAGCCAGTTTTAACCCATCACCTAACTTGAGTTGCAGACGGCACTTGGAAAAAACATCCTCGTATAATATAAACATTTTCATTTTTTGCTTCCAAAACATAGGTTTTGAACCATCATTGGAACGAGCTCCTCGAGCTCGTTCCAATGAGGGGTCATAACCTATGTTTTGGAAGCAAAAAGTGAAAATATAAAAAAAATGAATGGCGTTTTTCTTGAAGGTAAAAGATTAACACAATATAACCCACCCTAGATAGGACAGATAACGTAAATTCTCCCTACTGAAATTATGCAAATGTGACCCAGTTGTATTTTGTCTAGCCAATCAAATTGGCCAGTTTTGAAATTGACCAATGAAAGCTCCCATCTCTAATTATGCAAATTATGAAAATGTGGCCCAGTTGTATTTTGTTCAGCCAGTCAAATTGTCTAGTTTTGAAATTGACCAATGAAATTGACGGAAGGCTTTATTTATCACTGATTAATATGAAAACAAAATATCAAATGTTTTAAAGTGAACAAAACGGACGAGTCATATGATAAAGTTCTGTACTCCATTTGCAGCAAGAAACATGCTCTTTAATCAATATTCATTTGGTTTGTTATAATATTTGTTAGGGTGCATATTGTCACTCTCCAATAAATGTTTAGAAAAAATAACGGAAAACATATAATGACCACTAAAGCAGGGTGGTACTGAAATTTCAAGTTCGATTTCGGCATCGGTATTTTAGAATGATTTACCTCGGTATTGGTATGGTATTCGGTATCAACAACATACATGTACTCACACCGATACCAATTAATATTCGATGGTATTTTAGGTATACTACCCAGCTATCGTTCATAGCGAAGTATAAAAATGTTGGACTCAACACAGACACTAGCCATCAGTCATTTGATGTGACAAAAAAGCTGAGAGAAAATACCCCTTGGGGTACGATCTCTCGGGGTTTTTGTTACATGAAATGACCGGTGTTAACTGCCTTTAGCTATACTCAGAATATGGACTCTTCTTATTTTTAAATCTTGCGCAATGTTCAGTTGTTTTCCCTTTTATTTTTTAACAAACGTCGGGGGATATTTTTCAATACTGAAATTTTTGGTTGTTTGAAACTCCCTCAGTATGGTAAATCGGTATTAACACGATAGAGATATCGAACGATATTTATTGTATACTGTCCACCTCTAATGACCACCACTAGTTAACGAGCACGACCGATTTTACTGAAATACAAATAATGTATCCTATGAAAGAATTATTTCTCAATACTAGTTTTACTGTAGGACTTTACTACAGTTTTTGGTCAACTTTCAAAAGTTATAAGTTGATGATGCATATAGTCTAGCAAAGATGAATAGATCTGAGGCATGTTCAGGCCTGTTATTCTCAAAATAAACCAACGTATTCATTTAATACTTGCCATGTCTAATGATTTTGTTCAGTCATGCTTTTTGTCATTTTTTCTAGCTTCCCGTGTAAACAACCATTAATCTGGGACTCCTTTGAGTGGGAAAACTGCATCTGTAAACAGATAAATATAAGTTATTATCATTATATGGGTTTCCGCGATAGTGTATTAAAGCTGAGACGATGTCTCTGGGAATATATCGGCCTCTAGGACTAGTCGATATATGACCCAGAGGTGAGGTCGAAACTTCAATACACCATCTCAGAAAAACATATTATGGTAATAACCAATTTATCTTACAATATATACCTTTCTTAACTAATTCACATAATGTAAGGATTGACGTAATTCCCTTTCATTGTTATATTTGTAGTAGTCTAACCGCTGGAATTTATAGTAGTGTTTCAGCTGTGTGTTTCTTTGTTTTATTACACGCCTGAAATCCCCATCTACAGCAACACGTCACCAATGCGGAAAACCCGTTCCCTACGCATGTGCGGAATGGAAATCGTCGACGGACTGTTTTTTATAAAGAAGGGGGCGCGGTGGTTCGGTGGTAGACAGTTGGACTTCTATGCTTGATGTTCCGAGGCCGATCCCCGTCCGGGTCGATCCGCGTTGTGTCCTTGGGCAAGGCACTTTACCCCGGTTGCTTACATGGGGGCACGATGACGACGTGTACGAAAGCGTACTACACGTCGATGGTGAGCGGAGCTTGAACAGAGTTACAATGTTGAGGAGCTGACAGTTGCTTGTCGATGCTCAGCGGTTCTCTCCGGGTACTCCGGCTTCCTCCACCCGTAAAACTGTCACGGTCACGATTAGCCACTGTGCATAAGTATGTGACCTTAAACTCCAATCAATAAATACATAAATATAAAGCAGGGAAAATTCACTGGAATTTTCGACAAATCGTGCTCTGCTATTACAATTTGAATCGCTAGCGATAGCTAAAAATCGCGACCGGAGTTCAAATGTGTTCTATGTACCAGTAGGCACATAGAACGCATTGGAACTCAGGGGATGAAATTGTAAAAGCGGTTCCACACGCATATTTGTTTGGCGATCAAATGTGTTCTTTTTGTTGATAGTTGTCAAATGTATTGCTGAGTGTACTTCTAATAACTTCTAATAATTGTTTTTATAGACGTGAAGGCGTGTAATAAATACGCGTGTGTCGTTCTGTGCATTTATTTTTCATGTTCTACGTATGGTATGCTTCTATAAAAATATCATTATGGCAAAAATGATCTAGTCTAATTTATTTCGTTGAGCTGGTGATTTATTTATCATTTAATTACTGTTATCAAAAAAACGGTGGCCTCGACCCAATGCTAATTGAGTGCGGTAAAATATGTTCTCTGAATCGAATGATCGAACATGCGGTTACTTCCCTCAATACTGATTTGTATTTTGTCTAGACATTGTTACATGTATATGGGGAAGTAGGTACTTGTACGTTAATACTGTGTACTTTCTCAAATTTAATTAAACACATAATGAATGATCTTTATTTAATGTGTTAATGATAGATTCTGACCATCAGAAAAAACGGAGGTTGATACATGTAAAAAACACTCTTCTAATGGTATTTATATTAACTAGTTGAGTGTTAAATTATTTTCAAAGGTGATTTGAAATATGGGTATTTTTTTCTAAGATACCATGCTACCAGCAAGACTAACCTCAATTTATTAAGACTTTGTTCATAAATAACTGTTTTGCTACAAACTATTGGAGAGTGCCAAAGGGCTCATTAGCACTTATCAATAGAGCCATGGTAGTGGCTTCTAGTACTCAACCAGTTGATATAACACGATTATCAGAATATATGAGCTTTTTTGTGCGATCTACTTATAATACAAATTTCGTTCTTTAAACTAGTTCGGATCAGGGCTTACAACAAAATGTTTATGGTTGGTAGTATCCACCTTGTAAAGGCTCTTTAACAATTAAGAAAAGAACATCCAAAACAAACAGAATCGCAGTAAATGGATTATCAAAAGAATTCCTTTAAAATTTATCAGGGCCGGCGGAACCGCTCCGGCCAATAATTCAACGAAGGCATGCCTTGGTGATGTAGTAGGAATTATTTATTTAGTAATGTTTAACAACACTTTAACAGCCGAGGTGATATCGTGTCGGTGACAGTTTTACGGGTGGAGGAAGCCGGAGTACCCGGAGAGAACCACCGAGCAACGACGAGCAGCTGCCAGCTCCCCAACATCGTAACTCCGCACTGCAGTGCAGGCAGGGTTAGATTAATTGAAGACATGCGCACCATCGACGTGCAGTAAGCCTTGGTGCAAGGTGTTCTCGCGCCCCACGTGGACAATCGGGGTTAAGAGCCTTGCCCAAGGAAACAACGCGGGAGTCCGAATCGATAGCTCAGACGGTCACCCATCCAAGGACTAACCGGGCTCGACGTTGCTTAACTTCGGTGATCTGACGAGAACCGGTTACCACAACGCCACCACCGCGCCCCGATGTAGTTGGAATATTACCCAGCAAGGATAATAATTTAAAAACAGAAACGGATGCGAGAATCACAGGTACTGCACATGGCTAGCTGCTAGCAACAGGTCATCGTTGATACTGCCTAGAAACTTCAAATTTTCTTTCAACAGTGGTAGTGTCTAGTTAGTCTGGAATTAGCATGTTTGGTATCATGGGTACAGATGTTGTTTCTATATACCAGATGTTCAATCTTTATTTTCAGTATTATTTATGTACAATTTCCACCAGAACTATATGTATTGTGAGACGACAAAGATAACTGATGCTAATCTATATTCCAGTGAAAAGATTGGAATGGAAACAAATCGTGCAACCGATTCGAATTGAACCAAATAGCAACTTAACCCTTTAACCAACGTAGACGATATCAAAATTATATCGTTGATCGATTATGTTAAAATTAACTTTTATAGTAAGTATCAGTGGTAATATTATTAACCCTTTACCCAACGAATCACCCGCATCCGCCCGCGTAATATGCAATTTCAGCAGTTGAAAAAACATTATTTTTCAAACAATTCCAACAAAACCATATCATGTGACCCCGCGTTGGAACGAGCTCGACAAGCGCGTTCCAACGAGGGGGTCACCTGAAATGGTTTTGTTGAAATTGTTTCAAACATAATATTTTTTCAACTGCTGAATTTGCATATTGCGCGGGCGGATGCGGCCGATTGGTTGGGTAAAGGGTTATTATTTAAAATGGAATCAAATATTGAAGCTTCTTAGGGCCCTGTTTTGAAAAACCCTCTTCCATTTACAATATAATTATTGGTGCAGCTAGTAAACTTCATTATATGACATCCAACCTCCCTGTGTAAAACCCCATGAAGAAAAGCAGTGCCTGTTTAGTGTTGTGAAGAAGATCCATTCTTCTGCTAAAACAGTACCTGGTAACCAATGCTTGGTTTGAAGTCCTGTAAAGTGGACAACATAGGTACAAACAATTGGTGAAATTAACTTTATATTTGTGTTGCAATGATGATGTAGCCATAAAAGATGAAAATAACCTAGAACACTAATAATGCCAATAAATGGTGAAAATCTGTTTTTTAGGCCCTCCCACGCGGTTATTTTGGCTGCTGCATGATCTCTTTTCGTTGGTCAGGATTTCTTTCCAAAAACTCCACTTATAGTCGGTGCGTGGGTGGGCGAGCGGATGGATGGGTATCCATATTGGCGGGTGGGTGGGTGGTCACCACCTTTCTGATTAGCGCAACACCTTGAACAAATATCAATGGATTTGGTCAATATTTGGTGTGTTTGACTTTCTTAACAATATCTTGAATGAGTCGAATATTGGTATGGTTGGGTGAATTTATGGACCTTAATTGATTAATGTTTGCCTCTTTACAGCCTGTTAGCGCGATAACTTGAACAAATAGCAATGGATTTGATTTTCTTATAATGACATGCCTTATAGGTGCGAAAAAACTCGACCCTGCATCAGCTATGCGTAATCCTTAATGCTAACTTTAAAAAAAATATTAATTGGTTTACGTCAAATAAATTCTTCAAGTTAATAAAAAGGAAAAAAAACCCGCGGTAACCCTGGGAAGTGAAGCAGTGCTTGTTTATTGTGGTAAACAAGGTCTGTTTTACTGATAAAATAGGATCCAGTCACCCATGCTTGGGGCGGAAGTCCTCTAAAATGGGCAACATGGGTATAAACGATTGACTAAACTTGACTTTATCTCCATGTTGCGGTCACGATTAACTATTGTGCAGACGTATGTGACCTTAAACACGAATAAATAAATAAATGGATGAAATAAATCACTGCCTGTGTACACCACTGCCCATGTCATTCTGTAGATTATCCCTCTACATGTTATTGTCATAATATCAAAATTCCAAGAAGCATATCTGTGCAACTAGCAATTTAAGCAATTCTGTCTTGTTTGACAGAGCTCATTGAGCTCTGTCAAACAAGACCGAATTGGTTAAACTCCAAGTTGCATTATGGGAAAACTTGTTGCTTGGATGCTAACCCTGTTTGTGTGGAGTTAGTACGTTGGGGAGTCGGACAGTTGCTCGCCGTTGTTTGTTGGTTCTCTCCGGGTACTCTGGCTTCCTCCATCCGTAAAACTGTCGGACACGAGGTGACACTGGCTGTCGAAAGTGTCATTAAACCCCAATAAATAAATAAACCTCCGAGGGTAAAGTATGGTAATAAAATAACAAAAATTAAAAATAAAATTAAACACTGCCCCCACACACACCCGCACGCGTATATTTTTTTTTATAAAAAATGGCCTGGGAAAGAGAAGATCTATTTTGAGAGGCCTGAATAAATAACATTTCATCCGGCCTTTATAATACTTGAACATAATGTTCATACCTCCCATAAAATGTGTCCAATATTGTGTCCTTGGGCAAACCCCGATTGCCTGCATGGGGGCACGATGACGCTGTGTACTAAGGCGTACTGCACGTCGAAGAGGCGCGCATGTCTTCAAACAATCTAACCCTGCCTGTGCCGCGGTGCAGAGTTCAGAGTTACGATGTTGGAGAGCTTACAGCTGCTCGTCGTTGCTCGATGTTTCTCTCCGGTTATACGGGCTTCCTCCACCCGTAAAACTGTCACCGACATGATATGACCCTGGCTGTTAACGTGTCGTTAAACCCAAAATTGATTATGAGTACTCGCTTCCTGATATCGGATATATGGTGGCCCATTGGTTATCATGTCACAGTTTGAGTAATAGGCTGTTAGTGCATATCCAACCAGAGTCACTGGAATTGCGTTTTTGGTATTGACACTTGGGTTCCATAACATTTTACCACACGACCTCAGACAACATGATACTATGCCACACGGCATGTTGGTACAAGCAACAAAAATCCAACTTATAGAATGAAGTAATTTCGTAAAATTAAAAAGGATGTTATATATTTTCTAGAATTTTTATTTGTATTATCAAGTTTGTACACTAAAGCATTGGGATAAGTGTTTTTACATGTTTGATTACTAATATCTAAACTGTGACATTTGAGAAGAATGTTATCAAAATACAAACATACCCAGACTGGAAGAAATGATAAAAATACACCGATTACATGTGTAACAATATCATGAACATAACCCTAAACATGACTGAACATGCTTTTTCTGGTACATGTACTGCTTGTGATTGTATTAGTGCTTGGTAATATTTGTTGTTCGACAATGTTCCCCATCATGTTCATCTCACCTAACATTAACTACAAAATGCCCATTTTGTTCCTCAAAATTGGGCCATAAGGCCTGTTTTTTGAGGCGAAAATTGAAATTTTGTAGTTAGGTAAAGATTAAGCAAAAGGCACATGTGCCCCACCCTTTGTATTTAACCATCTGCACACTGATGTCAAAATACAAAAGTTTCAAGTGCCAAATTATTCCAATAAGGCCTAAAAAGTTAAAAATCTGTTTATCAGGCCCTCCCTCCTGGTCCTTTTGTCTGCCGCATGCTCTCTTTTTATAACCAATGCAAACTTTAAAAAAAATTAAATTAAATGGTTTATGTCTGATATTTTACCCAAGGAAATAAAATTGATAAATTTGTCTCTTGAGTGCAACAAGGCTTTGCTATGCTTCAGCATTGCAAAGCCTTCTTGTACTCAAGGGACGAAATACACCACTACCAATGCTGTTCTGTAGATTATGAGGCATAAAAAATAAAACATACCAAGAACATGAACGTTTGATGGCAAAGAAATAATTATAAAAATAAAATTAAAAAACCCGCCCACATGCAGTTTTACAAAACATGACCTGAGAAACGGAAGATCTACTTCGTGGGGCCTAATGCAAATAGGCCCTTAACTAATTCAACCTTGTCTGACAGTGCTCAATTAGCTCTGTCAAACAAGACAGAATTGGTTAAATTTCTAGAAGACTTACGGCAAAACGTCAGCTTGAAACATTTTGATATTTTGACATCAGTGTGCATAGGGTTAACTTATCCCATCCCTTGTATTTGATTGCTGCAGTTTGTTGCTGCAGCATACTTTCATTCTGTATAATGTCCTGTGGCAAAACGTTAGGTCACCGGCACTTATAACCACCATGCCTACAAGTAATATTTGTTGGGGCACCTATCAGAGGAACAGTTTCTGCCTGTCACCTCATACTTGTTGGGCCTTGTGTACTGGAAATTTTGGGCCGAATCAAAACACGTCAAGCAGCTTTTTCAAAATTTAATAATATTTTGTTTAGAATCAGGTGAAAAGAATAACTCTTTTTATTAGAGACTGAAAAAATAGAGATTGAACGTCCTTTTAGTCCCAACAAACGATCACAGCCTTCTAGGGTGTATTCAAACACACCAACTAAACATTTGTGATGAGGATAGAAACAAGAATGTTCGAACTGTACAAGAACACACAAATATGATAATGTATTTCTCCCACAGTAGAGCGAGAGTTTTCTACTGTATCGAAATGGTCGAAAGCAATAGTTTACACTGACCTGAGGGGCTGAGGCAGTCCTCTCTTGCAAATATACAGTGGTGTCCACTTAATTGGATATCTCATAACTGAATAAGTCTGTTAATTGAATATAATTTCCCAACACAAAACCATTTACCATGCATCCAGTACAAATTTGACCTGTTAATTGAATATAGGTTATAGAGAAAACTCCTGTTAATTAAATAAAAAAATTTTGTAACCTGTCGAGAAATTACTCTGACTCTCCCCAGTTTTCCTTTGTTTATAGACCTATTTGGCCCCAGTACATCCAATACAGGCATTTAATCTGTTATATCTTATTTGACAGAGCTCATAGAGCTCTGTCAAACAAGATATAATAGAAGAAACGCTAAGTTTATCTTTAGAATACAGGAAAATGGCAGAATCCCTGTTAATTGAATACTCCTGTTAATTGAATAATTTCTTTGGCAAAGTGGCTATTCATTTAAAAGGGTTCCACTGTAGTACCAACTTAAAACAGTAAAACTTTACCATTTTTATTATTTTAATCAGTTATTAGTCTGCCATGTAAAACATTACTTCATTCTCTCGGAACTAGCTTTAGTTCAGTTCAAATGATTTTGTCTGCTCTTATTCCTCCTGGCAAGCGAGCACTTGTTCCTATCCCTGACAAGGACAGGGTATAAAATTTGAGGCAGATAAAATTTCCATCCTCCTATCTTTCGCACAAAATAAAGTCAAGGGGAAGACTTACAGTACAGTTGCCATGGAGTGGTTGTAATCCACGCGTGGGCAGTGATGTTCACGCATGCGTTTACCAGGTAATAAAAATCACCAGCAGAAAATATGGTTATACCCGGTGCTTCATTAATTACATTTTTTTATGATTATTCCTATAATTAGGGTTTGGAATCTAATATTATTGCGTCCGTTGAAATATTACCCACCCATGGAAAGTGACCAGTCCACGGCGGTAGTACTCTTATCATTCACTGTATATGTACTTTTAGGAGAACAATTCCAACATCAGTATTTAACTTGTTCGATTTATATGACCAATCTCTGGTGCCAGCAATGCCCAGCATCACATTTTCTTGAGTTTGACTTTTTCACTGTAACATTGTTTTTGGAGATGGGCAGTATTGGAATTTGGAGTTCAGTATCGGTTTCGGTATATTAAGAGGGGAGATACCGTGGTATCGGTTCGGTATTCGGTATCTGGCTTGACTGAGATTTGCTGATAGTACCAAAGGGGAATTCACACCAGAAAAATACAGAATAAGTTGTTCTTGTATCATTCTACCACAGCACCACAAATGACACTGGAGTGATCTGAGCATTGACATTCTTTTGCCAACACAAATCATATCTGCAGTCATTTTGTGACTTGTTCCCAACACACCTTGACCTTCAAAGTCCTATATCAGGCTTTTGCAATCTCAGAGCAGGTGTCATTTGCATGCCATCATTAGGAGATCCTGCTGACAACAGACAACATACCAAGGCAGTGATTTCTAGTCAAGCCTTGGCTGCCTTAATAGCAGCCAAGGCTTGACTAGAAATCTCAGCTGAGCAACTGGACATGTATAGCTTATAGTCTGCTGAGAATTCGGGACAACTGCCCAAGCCTTTAAGGGTTATTTATTTATTTATTTATTTATTTATTTATTTATTTATTTATTTAGGGGGGTTTAAGGTCATATATTTCTGCACAATGTCTAATCTTGACCATGACAGTTTTACGGATGGAGGAAGCCGGAGTACCCGGAGAGAACCACCGAGCAATGGCGAGCAACTGTCAACCCCCCCTCCCCAACATACTAACTTTACACAAGCAGGGTTAGCATTGGTTGAAGACAAGTGCACCATCGACGTGCAGTAAGTCTTAGTACACGACGGCACCGTGCCCCCAGATGAGCAATGGGGGTGAAGTGTCTTGCCCAAGGACACAACGCGGTTGCCGCGGGTGGGATTCGAACCGAGGACCTCTCGGCTTGCATCCTGCACCTCTACCTACTGAGCCACCGCGCCCCTTTTTAAGGGTTAACAAAACTGAGCAGAAAATCAATCACTTAATTCGTGCAAATGAACACATAAATTGCTATAAGGCCTCAACAAAGCCTTATAATTTGAAAATGTAGGGATATTTGAAAATGTAGACGGTTTCGGGATTCAGAGATTGGTTCGGTTCCGTTTTTCGGTATCTTTATGATATCCGTATCTGTTCGGATTTTCGGTATATTGCCCATCTCTAGTTGTTACAGCTACTGCTAATCTGGAAATAAAGAAAGGTTAAAATAGATTGCAACTTACCAATTGCCCTATCAGTTTAGTTAAATTACCAGAGTCAACAGCCACAGTCTCAAAAATGTTCCTAAGTTCAGATGTCACCATTGATACATGATGGGTAAATATTATTTGAATTTCAGTACAACTCAAGCTGTCAAACCTTTTGCTGTGTTTGGATGAAAGACCAGATGCATTCATTATGCGAATATATATTTACTGAATGGATTGAAATTCAATATATAATTTATTTACTGTATTGATTGTTCACAGATAAATTAGGAATGTGAAACTAATCCTTTGTACACCGATGTCGAACTGTTAAAATTTAATTTTTGCAATTTTTTCCCATAATGCAACTAGTAATTTAACCAATTCAGTCTTCTTTGACAGAGCCCATTGTGGAGGGAGTTTTCTTGGCATGCTGTTGGCAGATATTCCTGCCACGGCAGGATTTTTCTTGCCACTGAAAATAGTATAATTTGGGCATATTTAATCCAATTTCCACCCTGTAAATTGAATGGATTTTTTTTCACAAATGATTTACTGAATTAAATTCAGATGAATTGTTCATCAAATCTAGTCATGGCTGCTTCAGAGCAGCCATGACTGGATTTGATGAAAAATATATTTAAAATACTCAGCTGGTAACGTGTTAAAGGGAAGTTCAGTTTGGATTATTGACCAGTGGAACTGTCAAATTTTTCATTGATCATAAATTTAATATGGAATTCCCTTATCTTTTTATCGATTAAAGCATTTGATTGTTTTTTATGTTTTAGATGTGTGACATCAAAGTGAGAAGCCAGCAATTTTTGTCTGTTTGACGTCAGGCACGTCACAATGAAGGGGTCGTTTTACTAAGGATAACAAATGCAAAAATTGAGAGATTTGAATATTTATTCTATTTTTCTTTTATCCAAGCTATTCTTCAAACTGATGTTAAGTGACCCTGTACACATTTGATTTTAATTATTCATCAATACTTTATCGTGCACCCACCCCACTTTCTATCGCCAAGATTTACATAGCAATATCTCTGTAGTTGAATTATTTTCTCCACTTGTGCACTTTACTGATGTCGTAATAAATGAAATGGCATGGGTATCTCTCTTTTATATAAATCGTTTTGTATGGAGACATGTTCAAATAACTACGATTGTCAACAGTATTAAGTCACATGCAGTGCGACCACTGTCAGTGAGTTCAAAGGAGCCAGTGCAAAGCAGTTAACTTTCACGTATACTTTGATCTCAAAAGTCTGTGTCAGTCATCTCATTATTACTGTAGTTGATTTCACCCCTGAACAGTTAACTGAAAATCGTTTTAACTCGTCCTCTCCATCTGAATTTGGTTGCGTAGTAATGTTTTTATAGGAAATACTGCATGTTCCAACTAGTCGACACGGAACACTGATCAGAATCTTTGGATATTTGGTATAAGCTTTTCTTAGGAGGAGCAGATGCAACTTGTTGAAATCAATTCTCTGGGTTGATATTTAGTCCACCATGTCAAGTGAGCGCCTCAGGTCTCCTGGGGCCTTTCATTTATTTATTTATTTATTTATTTATTTATTTATTTATTGGTGTTTAAGGTCACATACTTATGCACAATGGCTGATCGTGACCGTGACAGTTTTACGGGTGGAGGAAGGCGGAGTACCCGAAGAGAACTACCGAGCATTGACGAGCAACTGTCTGCTCCTCAACATTCTAACTCTGTTCAAGCTCCACTCAAGCAGTGTAACAGCGGTTGAAGACATGTGCACCATCGACATGCAGTACGCCTTAGCACACGGCGTTATCGTACCCGCGTGTAGGCTACCAGGATAAAGTGCCTTGCCCAAGGACACAACGCGGGTCGTCCCGGACGGGGATCGAACTCGGGACATCTAGCATAGAAGTCCAACAGTCTACCACAGATTCTAACTTCTAAACTTTCTAAAAATCTAACATTGCAAGAATACCAGGTATATTTTCATGTTCAGATTTATTTATTACATCAAAGCATAGCCTAGTATTTGCGCCAATTTAAATTCCTTTCATAAACCCTAATTGAGTCTACGATATAACTGTGGCAGACCAATTTGTATGCTGTTCGCTTTGCCACTTATTAAATTTTTACGTCAACGTTTATTAAAGATATTGGTCTCCAGTTTTAAGTCCCCCATGGGTTACCCTGATGGGACTTATGGATTGCACCCCGCCTGTCTCTGCCTGCCTGCCTGCCTGCCTGCCTGCCTGCCTGCCTGCCTCTGCCTGTCTGCCTGCCTGCCTGCCTGCCTCCTGTCCGAGATGGTTGAATGTTGGTGTTTCATAATCAGACATTATGAAAATATAACTTAATTCGGATTTGGTGAATATTTGGTAAATCAGACTCTCTTAACCCTTTTCCCAACGTAACGTTCAAAACAGGCCAGCGCTATTCTCAAAAATCGCCAATTAATTTTAATTATCTTTTCATTTTTTGTCTCAAAAACATAGGTTATGACCCCTCGTTGGAACGAGCTCGTTCCAACGAGGGCCATAACCTATGTTTTTGAGACAAAAAGTAAAAATAATTGGTTATTCAAGAATATTTTTTGCAAGTGTCGTCTGCTTTTCATGTTCGCTGAAGGGTTAGCAATGTCTGAAAGGAGTTATGCCCCTTGAAATAGAAAAAAACAACTGTTGTAAGTGACCGATTATTTCCAAACTTCTGGATCATCTTATGTGCGATAAAATGCAGGTCAAGTTTGATTTCTATTTCTGTACTAGAGTTAAAACGGTTAACCGATTAATCGATTAACCAATGAGCAACGTCTTGATCGATCAAAAAAGTAATTGATCGATTAACCGTTACTTTTGAACTACTGTATTTTCTGGGTTAACAACGGAACAAACTTGCTCCAAAACAGGCAAACATTGTCACATTGACTCACATCAATTATATGAGACAGAGTAAAGCATACAAGTTACGTGATGACAAACTTGTTCACTTGCATGATCATTATACTGTTTCAGTAAATGGAACTGGTCATTCTTAAGTTAACCTTTACCCAATTCGGGTAGCAGACGACACTTGCAAAATAGATTTTTGAATTACTAAAAATTTTCAATTTCTGTCTCAAAAACATAGCTTATGATCCCTCATTGGAACGAGCTCAACGAGCTATGTTTTTGAAACAAAAATTGAAAACATAATAAAATCTGAATGGAGATTTTTGTATGTAGAGCTGGCCGACTTTGTCCTTTACCTTGGGTAAAGAGTTAATGCTATAAATCATCAACGGTACGGCAGTTATTCAGCTACCTACAAGGGCAAGTGATTAATCGGTTAACCAAGGTTTATCCATGTGGTTAATCGATAAAGAAAACCCTTTAACCGTTTCAGCTCTATTCTGCACTTCTACTAGTTTGAGTTATGCACCTTGCATTACGAAAGAAAATTGTAAATTTGAGGTTTTTCTTCTGTTTCTGTGGAATAAAATTTGCTTCAAGTGACCGATTTTCTTTTTCAAATTTCTCAGACATCTGAACCTTCATGGAATATTATATGCTGACCAGTTTACTGCTACATTGGTCCACTTCCCCATCTGTAAGACTTTTTTTGGTTCACCACACAGACGGCTGTTGGGGTTAAGGTTCAGTCATTGAGGTTATGAACCCACAGAAGCACCAGCCTGGGCATAATTGTACGGTTTCAGTGTAAATGTTGTCAAAATGAGCCAGTCATTTGCAAACAGTGTCGTTAAGTGTTAAACCTACATGACATTTTTCGATCTGTATCTATATTGAGTTAAAAAAAAACAAGCCCCATTTGACGATTTTAGTTTGGTTTTCCACCACTTGCAGTACATTTTCATATAATGACCCTTCATACAGGTGCTAAAAACAAAACTCGACCCCACATCAGTGATGCTTAACCCTTTTTTCATATTTTTCTTTTACATCACAACCTGTTTCTCGGGGATAAATTGATGCTGTGCTTTCAATTTTTCGACATTCATCAGACATTAGTCCACAATTTGGTGACAACCCCAACTGTGGGGGATTATTGTCTGATCGCTTGCGATCGGCTCGGCCTTGCACTTGTTTAGTTTTAATTTATGTTGTTTTGGAGTCCATATTACAATACTTCCTTTTTGGGTGATGGAAAATTCATTTGTCTTATAACCGTAATTCAATGATTTAACCCTTTACCTAACGAATCGCCCGCATCCGCCCGCGTAATATACAAATTCAGCAGTTAAAAAAATTGAATTTTTCAAAATATTTCAACAAAACCTTATCATGTGACCCCTCATTGGAACGAGCTCGTTGAGCTCGTTCCAATGAGGGGGTACATGATATGGTTTTGTTGAAATTTGTTGAAAAATTTTAAAAAATATTTAAAATAATAAATTTTGATATCGTCTGCGTTGGATAAAAGGTTAACCAAATAAATGCCTATGTCATTCCAAAAGAATTTGTTAAAATCATCTGTAAAGTTGTCAGAGCCTGGTGGTTTATTAGTTGTCATTCCTTTCAATGCAGTTCAAAATCCATAGTAAAAACAAGACCAAACCTCATAGATACAGTACAGTCGCCGTGGACTGGTCGTAATCCACGCGAGGGCAGTGATGACCATCTATGAGTTTACCAGGTAATAAAAGATCATCATCATCAAGTTTTTATTTGCTCGCGCGTCAAGGGGAGGCAGTATGGCCATTTACTTGAAAAATACGATTCTATTCAAACATCGGCATGACTTGGGAATTGATAACGTTGAATGTATCTGCTTCAGGTCACCTGCGGGTCCAACAGTTTCTTGCTTGGGGGCTTTTATCGCCCTCTCAACTCAAATGTTGATGCATGGGACTTAATCTCGACATCCATTGAAAGAGCACTTGATGCGAACAATCTGCCAATTATTATAACAGTGACTTTAACGACGACCAACTCTCAACCCTGAATGGACCTATTCAGAATTTACTACAGCAATATAACTTATTTCAAATAATTAAACAGCCAACATATTTTACTGAAGCCTCGTCATCATTGTTAATTTAAAAATCGCAAACGAACCCCAAATTATATTATCTCAAAGTGTTGGAGACCCCTTCAATGCCGAGCTGGTTCGACATCACCGCCTAGTTTTAGCTGAGCTCAAGTTTCCTACCAAGCAACGTCAATCTCTCAGGTGACGAATATGGTTTTATGATGAAGCAGACTTCAGCAGTTTAAACCACAGTTTGTTATTGACTAACTGGGATGAGATTATCAACAATTCTCGGCTTGAGCAGGTCGTAGATCATTTTGTAGAACACTTAGAAAATCTCCCATACAACTTTATCCCAAACAAATTAATTACATGTCGACAAAATTATCCCCCATGGATGCACTCTAAAATTCGGCACTTAATTCGATAGCGAAAGTGCTACCAGAGGTTGGCCAAATTGAGAAATACACCACAGGTATGGGAAAGGTACCGCTAAAAAGAAATGAAACCACATAACTTTTAAGGCAATCTAAGGCAAAGTTTATCTATTAAATAAAGAATACACTCAACGGATTCACGACACCCTCTCACACCTGGTGGAAAACATTGAAACTACTCATGGGCAAGACAATTCCTGTCACACCAGATCTCTATCATGATGGTTGCACCATTTCGTCGATTATTGATAAATCCGAGGATTTCAACGAATACTTCTGTTCCATATCTAGTATTGACGATTGCAACACTCCACTCCCATCTATCCCAGTCAACCCTGCTCGCCCAAAACTCGCGGAATCGTACTGGAAGAAGAAGATATTCTAGATGCGTTTCACCTGCTAAAAGCCTCCGAAGCTCTAAGTCCCTATCGAATCCGTTAATACGTATCTTGAACCACTTTCTCAATGAATGTTATTTTCCACCTCACTGGAAAAGAACAAACGTTTCTCCGATATTCAAAAAGGATTCCCCAAATTACGTGGTCAACTATCGACAAATATCTCTTCTTAGTTGCTCAGGTAAAGTCTTTGAACGATGCATATTGAAGAAAGTGTTTGCCTTTCTCGAATATAACTCTCTTCTGACCAAATTCCAGTCTGGATTTATTCCAAAGGATTCTACCATACTTCAACTTACTGCAAATTTAAAACACAATAAGAAATATCTAATAGTTATCTTCTGCGATATTAGCAAAGCTTTTGACAGGGTGTGTCACAATGGACTATTACTAAAACTAGAAAAGATAGGTCTGTTGGACTGGTTCAAATCACATCAGAATAAAAAAAACAGCACGTTATAATCATATCGGAATTGTCCTCACGGAGAACCGTTACAGTGGGTGATCCATAATGATCCATACTTGGACCCCTTCTTTTCTTTATCTCCATTAATGACAATGTTGAAGACATCTCTTGTAACATTCGATTATTTGCGGACAACACCTCCCTGTATATTAACGTAGAGGAGCTAACCAGACTGCTGAGCTTATTTCTTCAGACATAAACAAGATTAAGCGCTGGACGGGAAAATAGTTGGTGGACTTAACAACCCAAACAAAACTGAATCATTGGTTATTTCAGGTAAACGCATTCAAACTACGCACCCCTCTCTTGTAATGTCTGGACTTTGTATAAAAGAAGTCGATCAACACAAACACTTAGGCCTGACCTTCAACGACTATTGGGATGTGGGGAAATCACATATCTAATATGATTTCTTCAGCATGGAAAAGAATAGCTCTCATTTGAAAACTGAAATTTACTCTTGATCTGATCACTTTGGAGAAGACATACTTTGCATTCATACGTCGAATTCTCGAGTATTCGGATTCTGTATGGGATAAGGGTACTGAAGGTGAGTTCATGGAGCTTGAGAAAGTCCAGATAGAGGCTTCCAAATTGTCACTGGGGCAACGAGAAGTACTAGCAAAGAATTATTATATGCTGAAACTGGATGGGAAACAGTGCAATCCCGTAGAGACGAACACAAATTGATCCACTATTTTAAAATGTATCATTGTCTGGTGCCTAGTTACCTTTCACCTTTAATTCCCCCACCCTTATCAGTATCCCACGAATACTCACTTTGTGGTAATACAAACCTCTCTGTTCCCTTTAGTCGTACTGTAGTCATTATCGTCTGCACAATTGTAAATATACCAAATGGCTTCACGATTGCGTTTATTACCTATTTATCTGTTCCTTGTTGATATAGACTCAATATTTAATTATTATTCAAATATTAAACTTGATTTGTTTCAATCCCATGTTTCCCTGCAGATTTAATAATATCACTGCGCGAATTTATCGATCGATCAATAATCTCACAATGCCCTTTACATTAGAGTTTGACACGCGCAAATTCATTAACCCTTTAAAGGACAGTGTTACAAATTATTTTTTAGTATATACCTATCGTATATACCTAACTTTTGTACGATCTTTCCGACGAAATTGTTCATTTTTAGAAAGGACTATACGACTTGTTAAATCGGGTATGTCAGCACGTGACCGCCAATTATCTATAATGACGTAATCCTCGTGTGTGGGGAGAAAAATCGTCCTCGATGAGTCTGAAGGTGGGAATGGGGAAAACTCAGCCTCGGGGCAAGATATTTTGATATTTGAACCAGATCCTCGGCAAGCCTCGGGTCTGGTTCAAATATCTTGCCCCGAGGGTAAAATTTCCCCATCCCACATCCCGACTCATCGGGGATCATAATAGTCCCCTATGAGACATAGGACATTCTATCACTCAGGCGACGTTATATCAACCGAGACAAACCATTCATTCCCAACATCTTTCATTTTAAAAAGTCTAGCAGAACGCAAGTACTCCTTTGCAGACTCCGCCTGAGGCGCAGCAACCTTAACGAGGACTTATATAACGACCATTTGACAAGCTCCCCATATTGTAATAATAATAATAACTCTTTGGCCAGCCGCTGATTTGTCGCGGTCCTCATAAGAGAAGGCCATCATTCCCCCTGCACCCCACCCCCTCTTCCCCTCCTCTCCTCCCAGCATTCAGATATAAACTGCTTAATAGTGTCCCTCACTTCCTCTTTTTCAATTTCTTCAATAAGCATTCCTACCCTCTCCCTCGTGTCCGCCTTCAGCCATCTATCCTTTGTTTCTTCACCCCACTTCTGCATTATTCTTCCAGTAAATTTTATTCTATGAGGTATATACTGTGGGCATTCCAAGAGAAAATGTTCCAGGGTCTCCACTACTCCAGAGTGGCACATTTGGCATCCCTTTTCCCCATCTCTCCCAATTTTTCCCCGAAGCTCCAGTGATCTTGATCTCAGTTTGAACAGCAGTGACCCTCCAAAGGTGCCATCTAGGTACTTCTCAAAAGCTGGCTTTTCTTTATATTGTAACCCCTGCAGTGATCTTTTCACGCTAACCCCTGCTCGCCAGTTTCGATTGCAATCTTCCATGACTCTCTCTTTGACAAACCTTTTGCCTTCTTTCATTCCTACTTCTATGTTTGTGACCTCTATAGAGTAATTGTCCATTAGTTCCCTCACATGTTTTGACCACCCCGTTTCTATATTAGAATTCCAAATGGTATCGAGCATCAATTTGCACCACCGGTTGTCAGGCAGGTTTCTCAAGTAGTTAAAGTAACACAGTTTTCCCAAATCTACCCTGTCCTTGATTTTCATCCACCCAAGCTCCCCCCTTACTGCTTCCAAAGCTGCAGCATTACTTGACCCTGTTATCCATCTGCCGGCATCATTCTGAGTACTTTCCAACTTCTTAATAACGGTTTGGTTTAATGGAATCACGTCCGTGCCATACGTTATACTTGGTAAACCCACCCTCTCCCATAGTGTTTTCCCCACAAAGACCTTGTTGAAACTATTTTTCCCTAAAAGTTTTAGTTGGTTCAGAATTCTTTTCCCTTTCAGAATCAGTTTGGCTGAGTAATTTCTGTACACCCCTCTTCCCGTTATATTTATGCTTACCCCTAGATACTCATACTCTCCCTTTTCTCCTACAGTGATTTGTTTGCTTTCCCCTTCGGGGATTGAGAACTCCCCCACTCTCCATCTCTTCGTCATATCTACCTTACGTCCAACGGGTATTACCTTGCTTTTATTTTCATTTAGTTCGAGCCGCCAAGTGTTCCCATAACTACCAACAATTTCCAGCAATTTCTCTAGCCCCTGTTCAGTTCTAGACATTAACACCATGTCGTCCGCAAAGAATAAGCCTGGTATCTTTATGTCTCCAACATTTACCCCCTCCGCACTCTGAATTAGTTCGTCCCCTAAATCTTTAACATACAATGCAAACAAAATCGGTGAAAAGATACACCCCTGCTTGAGGCCTATATCCATAGGGACTCGTTTTGTAGTGATACTCCCTAGACTGAGTTGGCTTTGCACATCTGTATACAGTGCTTTCATGATTCCCACAAAGTCACCCCCCAGTCCGATGCCCTCGAGCTTTCGCCACATACCTTCCCTCCACACTCGGTCGTACGCTTTTTTCACATCTAGAAATGCCAGAAACATCTTTTTCTTTTCAGCCTTTGTTGATTCTATCAGTTGGGTGAGTGTAAATAGGTGATCAGTGACTCTTCGTCCTTTCCTGAAACCATTTTGAATTTCTCCTAGAAAACCTTTCTCTTCAATAACTTCCTCTAGTCTACTGTATATGACCTTACAGAATACTTTTCCGATGTTACTACTAACTGATATCCCCCTATAGTTATCTAGAACTTCCTTATCCCCCTTTTTGTGTATGAACGACACCTTACTTTCCCTCCACTCTCTGGAGACCTCTTGCTTTCGCAGAGCCAGGTTGAAAAGGTTTGTCAGGACTTCAATAAGTGCCTCCCCTCCATTTTTGAGGAATTCGTTCGGAATTTCATCAGTCCCTCCCGCTTTACCATTTTTTTTTAATTTCGAGACCACGTTCCGCACTTCTTCTGCCGTTATTTCGCTACATACACGATTGGATAGGTTCTCCTCCACCAGTGTATTTCTTTTTGGTGGGGACCCACTGCCCCATCGCCTATCGTTTATCTTTTCCCAGTGCTTGACTAACTCTGAAGCGATACGGCCTTTATCTTCTGTACTTTCCCCATCCACTTTGATACTCTGCACACTACTTTTCCCCCGTTTATTTACCCAGTTCCAAAATACGTTTGAGCTCTAACCCCCCGTTTTCTTTATTGTTCTGGCAAGACTGCAATTGCGCTCCTTCCTATTATTATTCTTTATCTCATTCACCTTTTTCCGTGCCAGTTCATATTCTCCTTTCATTAGTCTCGTGTCATTGTTATCCACCCCTTTAAGCTTCCTACTTCTTCTGTAAGCAGCGCATTTTACCTTCCTTTCTTTTATAGCCTTTTTCAGTCCCTCGTTAACCCTGTATCCAAGCTCTCTCGTTGGGACCCTCACCCTTCCTATACAATCCTTCCCTGCCTCTGTTAGGCTATTTACTATGCCATCTGAAATACTCTGGACATTTGCATCCCTAGGTATACATTCAAGACTTGGTTTTAGTTTTTCCCGAAACTGCTTCCAGTCGGCTCCTTGTTTTAGTCCCCAAACTTCCTTGAAGGTATTTCTGTCTCTATTCGTCTTTTTGCCCATAATCTTAACTGTTATCAGGTTGTGATCACTACCCAAGTCATTTTTTCCCTCGTCATCTATTTCTACATATATAACCTCCCTCCATACGCTAATGTCAGTGAGTATATAATCAATTATTGTTTTCTTATCGTTCCTCTCCCAGGTCCATTTACCCTTACATTTCGCATCCCTGTTCAAGATCTTTAAACCAAGCTCTTTTGATAGGTCCAAAATCTTCCTCCCATTCGTGTTAATTTTCCTATCACCTCCCTGTATGCCCTCCTCCTTATCCCCGATGTGCCCATTGAAGTCCCCCATTAGGACAATACTGAACCCTCTGCTTTCAAGCTCTGTGATATTCGATCTAAGAGTTGTATATATTGAATCATTCCACTCGGGCTTACTTCCCTCCACTGCTAAGTATACAACACCAACGGCAACACTCCTGCTTCCTAACTTGATTTTTGCCCAGACTATTTCGTTGGATACTGGAATCTGAGTCCTTGCTTCTGTGAGATCTGTAATCAATGAGGGCTGTAATTCCTCTTTAGCGTAGATGCCAACACCCCCACCCCGTTTCTGACCCTCAGTTCGCCCAGCTCCTATCCACACGCAACCCTTCATCTGATCAGCCCGCTCATCCCGTCGTATCCACGTCTCACTTAGACCCATTATATCGAAGTCTCCTTCGTCCATCAGTGTTGATATTTCGCTTACTTTCTTGTGCAGACCCTGGATGTTGCAGTATCCAAACTTAATGAATCTTTGTTTCTTTGTCATCACTGGCACATTATTATAACCCTGGTGTGTCCCTGTGTTGTGCATGTTTGTTGTTCTTCCTATGTTCCCAGCATTTGTGGCCCTCTGGGTTATCGGCTGTGGTCCCCTACCCCCCTTTTCTCCAAAAAAGGCCCAGCCACCTGTAAAATTTTTTGGCCCAACAGGTCTGTACCCATCCTACTTAAATGCAATCCGTCTCGCCCATACAACTCTCCTTGTCCCCAGAATGAGTCCCAGTGGTCAATGAAATGTATTCCCAAGTCTTTGCAGTGCTCTTCCAGCTCCTCGTTTAGTGCCATAATCCGCGAGTTCCTCTCATTCCCACCACCCATAACGGGGAGCACCCCTGAAACGATGATCCGAGCATTCCTGCTAAGTAGCTTACTAATTAGGTCCTTGTATGTGTCCACCAAACGAACTGATTTCCTCTCCCTGATGTTATTGGACCCCACATGTAATACCACTACCGGATCAGGCCCCGACCCAGCTACAATACCGTCCACTCTATCCCTCAGGTCCTCCACTTTAGCCCCTGGAAAGCACAGAACTGTTCTATTTTTACTGTCCGGACCACAGACAACCTTGTCGATCCCCCGAACTATGCTACTTCCCGCAACCACCAACTTACTTTTGTCCCTCGCCCTATTTATCTCCTCTAGTCTCCTATTGTTTACAGCGTCCTCTTCCTCTCCAACAGCCCCACTCGGAATCAATATCGGTATCGGTATCTTTGACCTAGGATTACTCCTATCCTTGTCCCTCCGTCTCTTTCCAGGCCCTGAACTACCTGGACTACTCCCCTGGTCTTCTACCGAATCCCTTCTCCTTTTTCCTGGCCTAGACCCCAACCTACTATCTGTTGCAAGTACCTCCATCTCCTCCTCTAACTCTTCCGAATCGAGCACATCAAATCTGTTTCTGGTGCTGCACTCCCCACTGCCTTTGGACTTTACACCCCTATCTACCTGCTTCTCTGGCCCCCCTTTCCTACCACTTTTGATAGTCCACGCCAAACGCTTTACAGCATTGCTCCGGCCTGGGCCCCCCTCATCTGTCCTACGTATTTTTCTAGCAGCCCCCACCTCATCACCTACCTCATTCACATCAAAGGTTCTACCCCCATGTTTCCTCTTGGAACCACCGACAACCACCCATCCTTCTCGGAAAGCTACTTTCACAGGCGTAACTCCAGACAGCCCCGCCCTACCAAGTTTTCCCTTCAGCTCAGCAATCTCCCCCTCAAACTTAACAATTGTCTCAAGTAGGCGGAGGATTTCCTGACAGTTTGCACATACCTCTCCATATCCCATCGAACGAAAGTCCCCATACATCATAGAACACTGTCTACAAACTTCAAGCCCAAACTGTGACTGTGACACTCTGAAATCCACGGAACATTACCTATCGTACTTCAACGATATTCAAAAGCGAAGCTCGAAACTCTCGATCGCCTACCTCTCTCTATCGACACGGACATTCTATCATATGGAAATACGCTCCTCGATGCCCAGACCAACCGAATAATTACAAGCTGCTTACACGAGTATATTCAAGCTAGCGGTAGGTTTTATTGGTACCCAATCGATGACTTAGTAACAGCGCGGGTGGGGCTGGGTGTAGTAGTTATGTCCATCATGGATAATTGTGATCCGTTCCATAACCCAGTTCAAAATTGTCGTAAAGGTACTAGGTCTGTAATTAAATTTCACCTACCCCCTGGCGAACAGTATTAATATTTAATACTTAGCCGTTTGCCTAACGCGGATAGCAGACGGCATCAAATTCTTGACAAACTAAAATTTATTTTTCTTTCACTGAGACATAGCTTGGGGACCATCAATGGAAGAAGCTCTGTGAGCCCGTTCCAATGACGGGACGAGAGCTCTGTTCTCGAGACAAAAATTAATTAAGTGAAAGCATAATGAAATTTGAATGTAGATTTTTGCGAATAGTGAAGACCGGTTTTCCTGTTACGTTGAGGATGGGGCTATTTGATATCTAATCTTTTATTAACCCTTTACGTAACGAATCGCCCACATCGGCCCGCGTAATATGCAAATTGAGCAGTTGAAAAAATTAAATTTTTCAAAAATATTTCAACAAAACCATATCATGTGACCCCTCATTGGAACGATCTCACTGAGCTCATTCCAATGAGGGGTCCCATGATATGGTTTTGTTGAAATTTTTGAAAAATTTAAAAAAATGATATTTAAAATAATAAATTTTGATATCGTCTGCGTTGGGTAAAGGGTTAATGGTGCCCCCCTCTGCTTATCTTGTACACAGATCTTTTGAGTCCTATTCGATTGCTTACTTGGCCGAGTCATACACCTTTCAACTCTTGCCATCAATACAACGGTACATTGATATCAAAGATGGCGATTATCCCCGATCGGAATGCGAATGGATCAAAACGCGATCGAAATTCTCCGTTCACTTTTCTAACTACAAATTCTTTTGTCGAAAATGGAATCGACAATGTGGATGCTCTAACCTCTTGTTGTTGTTTGTGCGTCTTACGGCTTCTGTAACTCACTCACGGGATCCCTCACCCCTCAGTATTATTCCAGGATACCTCGAGAGGTATCCTGGAATAATACAATACCAGGCCATATGTATCCTCATATACTGAAATGAGGCTAAGAGTCGTAGTAAATTATACCTCATTGAGGGATTTTTTCATGGACCTCATGACCTCAGAATTCAGTGAGGTTATGAGGGATAATAAATGAGGCCTCATTGAGGGCTTTTACAGATAGATAGATAGATAGATATTTTATTTAACGGTATATTTTACATGTTACATGTTAAACTATATGATACATAAAGAAATATAATTAGTCTATACCGTTGGGAGATGACATAGCCAGATTGGCTGTCTACCTGTCACTCCCGTAATACATTTGACTCCAACACTGACTGCATGCACTGTGTTTTGGGCTATGGCACGAAGAACCCATGGATAACTACGTGAAGACTTTAAACTCTGGACCTGGCGACCTACCTCATTATTTTAAGTGGACGAGATTTCCAGATTTATAAGAGCGGCTCAATAAGGAAGTGTGTAGATAGGTATCCCTACAGCCATGGAATAGAATCTTATGATATTATTGTATTATTTTATTTACCAAACCAGACTATACAGAAAGGACATATGGCACATTACCCGTACAACATCTCAATCAGGATACATTATACAAGGTGGGTTAGCAGTTCAATTTACTATAAGATTAGATTGGATTATCGGTGAGGCAGCCTACTATAGAGTGTTACAGTCAGGGCAGTATGGGTTGTCACACTGATAACTTTCTTGATATGAGGACAGAAGTTTTGATGTTAATTTCTTTTTAAATTCATTTCTATTTCGTATGTCTCGCAGTTCAGGGTCCAATTCGTTCCAAAGTTTGGGGAGGGCATATGTGGGCAATCTATCTAATGCCTTCGTTCGGGTTTTATAGATATGTACCTGCCCTCTTTGCCTTGTATTCATCTGAGGTCGAGCGATTGGAGTGGTAAAATAATGTTCAAAGGAATCGGGAAGATTTCCATTTTTCCAGTCAAACACAAATAGACAAGCATGTAGTTTGTACAAATCAGTGACTTTCAGTATCTTGTCTTTTGCGAACAATGGGTCTGTATGAGAATTGAATTTTTTATTGTTCAAAATTCTAAGTGAACGTTTCTGTATTTTTAGTAGTTTATTAGTTACCCTAGAATTCCCCCATATCTGAATACCGTATATTAAATGACAATGGACCAAAGAATAATAAAGGATCTTCATAACATCTTGAGGGAATAGTTTTTTTGCCCTATTTAAGGTATAATTCGCCCATCCAATTTTGGAACATATTTTAGATATATGAGTTTGATAAGATAAGTGTTCATCAATGTGTATACCTAAAAAGTTCAGAGATTTATCTTCTTCATTTGAACCCACTCTTTTTATTTTTTCACCATTCATATAAATATCGGGGTGTGCGCAGCTATTAGCTTTATGGTTCGGGTTAATAATAATGTATTTGGTTTTGGTTGCATTTAGGGCCAGTTGATTTGCTGAACACCACTCATATAGTTTTTTGAGTTCTTGATTAAAAACGATATCTATAGATCTGGAGGATGGGACCGACTCGTGGCCAGTTGTATCATCCGCAAATGACAAAACGTTGAGGGTTGTGGAACGACCGATATCATTTATGTATAATAAAAATAAGATTGGTCCAAGAACTGAGCCCTGTGGAACCCCACATGTTAGTTCTGCTGGTTCAGACTTTTGTTGGCCATATTGAACATATTGCAATCTGTTAGAGAGATAACTGTTAAACCAACTATTGCTAATGCCCCTGAATCCATATTTTTGCATCTTAGTAACCAAGATGTCGTGGTTTATTGTATCAAATGCCTTGGAGAGATCAAGAAATGCAGCTAATGTATTGTTTTTAGTGTCCTTGTTATTTTCTGAACCTATAGATTTCAGTAATTGCATTACTAAATGTATGGTGGAATGATTTTTTCTAAATCCATATTGATGCTGATATAAGATATCAAATGTTTCGAGATATTTCATGATTCTGTTGCCCATGAGTTTTTCTAATACCTTGGAGAAAACTGGTAAAATACTTATGGGCCTATAATTATTAAATGCATGCTCATCTCCAGTTTTAAAAATCGGAATAACTTTTGCTATCTTCATCCTATCAGGGACTATTCCATGGGTAAAGGACATATTAATGATGTGGGTTAGAGGACGGGCTATTAGATTAATTGATTGTTTTAGTAGGTTCGAAGTAATGCCATCACAGTCCTCACTATTTTTGGGCTTAAGAGAATTGACAACAGCAGCCACCTCGTATTCAGTTGTTGGGGTTATGTAGAAGCTGTGTAGTTGATCATTATCCATGAAGTCTAAAAAGTTTTTCTGAGATTTGTTTATTTGTTCACTAGTGCGTTTTCCTATGTTCGCGAAAAACTTGTTGAATTCTTGGGCTATTTCAGTTGGGCTGTTAATTTCTTTAATATTTTCTATTATAAAACTTTGTGGTAAGGTACTCCCGCGGTTTGTTTTAAGTAAGGCATCATTAATAATTTGCCACGTTCTGCGTAAATTACCTTTGTTTTCTGATAGTATATTTGAGTAGTACATTGCTTTACTTTGTTTTTTAATCTTGTTAAATATCTTACAATAGTTTTTATATTTCCTAATATTCAGCTCAGTTGGGTATCTCAATTTTTTGTTGTAGAATTTAGATTTATTGTTTGATGAGATTAGGAGCCCCTTCGTCATCCAGGGATTTTGCTTTACGAATTTTTTTCTTAATTTAGTATTTTTCAGAGGAAAAGCCGTCTCGAAAGCAGATTGATAGATGTCCATAAAGATGTTGTATGCAGAATTTGGACAGTTAGAATCGAATACGGGGGAAAAGTCGCTTTGTGACAGTAGCGTTTTAAAGACTGCTATACTATCAGGATTAATTTTTCGCTTTAGGGTTATGGTTGGAGTGTCATAGGTTTTCTGAGCTGTTTCAGTATGGAAAGTAGCAAAATGGTCTGAAACATCTGTGATGATTATGCCTGATTGGGATGTTGACAAAATATTGTTTGTAAATATGTGATCGATTAGTGTGGCAGAGTGACACGTTACTCTAGTAGGCTTAGTGATATGCGGCAGGAAGCCTTGGCTGATCATGGTATCTAAATAAGTGGCGGTTTTGGTGTGAACACCCAATTTCAAAAGGTCAATGTTAAAGTCCCCCATTATGTACGATTTTTTGTTCTCCTGGTTTATTTTGTCGGTTATTTCGTTTAATTTGGCCAAAAACAGATCAATGTCAGCCTTAGGTTGTGTGTTGGGTCTATAAATTACCCCTATCAATTTAGCAGACTTACTGGAATTAATTTCGATGAACAGAGATTCAATGACATGTGGGATAAATATCGAAAGATCCTGACGGATCTTAAAAGCTGTATCCTCTTTGATGTACATTCCAATGCCACCACGTCCATCATCGCCATCTGGTCTTGTAATGCTTATAATGGGATGGTAGCCATTTAATGTGTAGGAACATTTGGGGGGAATTTGGAATATTTCAGTCAAACCAATGACATCAAAATGGTTGTGAGAATATTGAGTTTTAAACAGCAACTCTTTAAAAGAATCCCAATGGGCCTTGAGGCTTTGACAGTTTAGGTGAAGAATTGAGAAGTGTTCTTGCTGGTGATGATTAAAACTGGGGGGCATTTCTTCTGGTAAATAATATTTACAGTCATTATTAAGGACAGCTGATGGCAAATAGTTTGTAGATTCTGTCTCATGAGCTCTCTCGTTAAAAATTGATTGTAGATCGTAATTCAGATTATTCTGGATCTCGTCCAATGAAATGCTATCCGACGACATAATAACAGGGGGGCCGGTCACCAAGTCCAGGTTGATAGCGCCAACCTGTGTCCACATATACATCCATGGGAAATTGTAGTTGAAAATCAGTATAAGCAAGTTTGAGTGAAGTTGTACAAGATTCAAATCGAGTCGTATGCAGTGTTGGAGTGGTTAAATGTATTGACCAGATAAAAAACAAAAATGTAAACAAAAACATATATACATATTCCATTTTCAAGTAAAGGACGATGCTATAAAAGTTTTGGAGGAGAACCATAGTGCAATACACATGAAGAAACTGTTTATTCTAGGGGGGGGGGGTGGAGTCGATAACGAGAGTAGGGTACGGTTTAACCAACATTTGCCATTATTTTACTTTTTTTATGGTGTAGTCGGATTGTGGCCAACAAGTTACTGGTTTTGATATTTCATTGATTCTCCCATCCATCCACCCATCCAACCATTCACCCATTCCCTCGCCCACCCATGCACCAGCCGAGTACATGGATGAATGAAGAAATGAACGAACGGACCAATGAGCGAACGAACCGATGAATCAATGAGATGACAAACAGAAATCTAAATACTTACTTGTGAACCTAAATTTTATACAATTGATACGTTTTATTACGGTGTATCGGCATTTACTGGAACCAGGGTTCCAGAACGAATATGCTCAGCGTCCAACACGTTTAACATCAGGTTAGATCAGAAATAAACAAGTTTCCAGTTCCAATATTTCTCGCATTCATTTATCCATTCGTGCGCACATCCAGCCATGCACCCAATCACTCACTCACCCAATCATTCATCAACCGAGCAAATAAGAGCATGAATAGATGAATAAGTGAATGAATGGATAAATCAATAAGACGTCAAGCATAATTCTAAATAGTTATGAGCACGAAGTTTATGCAATGAATAATTTATTGGGTTTTTCCAGCATTTTCAATTACCAGGTCATGGAATAAATAAACAAAATCAATAAATGAATGAATAAGTAAATGAATGAACGAATGAATGAATTAAATGTTCTAAATTACATCTGAGCACATTTTTTGGAAAAAAGAATAAGTTTTTAGTTGGTTTTATTGGCACTCTAAACAACCAGGGTCAATTAGTGAATGGAAGAATTAATGAGTTAATGAATAATGGATGAATGAATTAATAAACAAGTGAACAAAAGAAGAAATGAATGAATAAAATGTTCTGAATTACGTTTGAGCACATTTTTTTTTTTTAAAAAGAAGAATAGATTCTATTTGGTTTTATTGGCACTCTAAACAACAAGGGTCGATGACTGAATGGTTGAATTAATGAGTTATGAGTGAGGAGTAAATGAATTAATAAAGAAATAAATAAAATAATGGATGACTAGTTTATATGTTCTAAATTACTTGTGAGCACAAGTTTTGTAGAGTATTTAAGTTTTTATTGGGTTTTTATTGGCACTCTGAACAACCAGGGTCCATGAGAGAATGGATTAGTGAGTGACGAGTGAATGAATTAGTAATCGACTGAGTGAGAGAATTGAAGAACACGACTTTTAGCACTTTTAACAGTTTAACATCAGGTCGAATTCTGGCCACACAATTTGCATGAATGAATGGATAAATCAACGAATGAAAGAGTAAATGAACAATTGAGGGGACGAATGACTGAACACAGCATTTAACAGATCAAATGGGATGCGTGGTCAGAGTCGTCATTTTTATCTCTCGAGTGAAAAGTGAGAATATGGGTTCAGACAACTTGCGAATGTACTTTTACCGCTATAAATTCATGATTGAATTCACCCATCCACTCACCAATAGAAAGTTATTTTTTTTTATTTATTGGTGTTTAAGGTCACATATGGCTAATCATGACCGCAGTGTTATTTATTTATTTATTGGTGTTTCAGGTCACATATTTATGTTCAATTGTTAATCATGATCCCAACATAGAGATAAAGTCTAGTTTAGTCAATCGTTTATACTTATGTTGCCCATTTTAGAGGACTTTCACTCCAAGCATTGGTGACTGGGTCCTATTTTACCAGTAAAACAGAACTTGTTTACCGCAGTAAACAGGCGCTGCTTCACTTCCCGGGGTTCCACATGGACCAGTAGAATGAGTTAATGAATGAAGAAGTGAATGACTGGGGGAATAAATAAATCGACAAACTTGTTCAAGGTGCCTGTGAACGCCAGTTGTACACATGTACATTGCCATTGGCTCACTTATTCACCCGCGCACCCATTCACCAATACAATGAATGAATGAGTGAATGAATGAATGAGTGAACGAGTGAATCATTCAACAAGTTGACAAACAGTTCTGAATACTTGTGGTTACCCACTTACCTTTATGCAATGGAATTTTTTTTTTTTTTTTTTTTTTTTAATAAGTTTTATCGGTACTTTCAACAACCAGGGTCAATGAATGGATGGAATGATGCATAAATAAACGGACGAGTTACAGAGTGAGAGAACACTGTGTAATACTCAGATCGGATTTAAAAGGCTAAGGAAGCTACGAGTTCTGACAATTTCGGGCTTTCATTCCTCCCTCCATGCACCCATCCATCCATCCACTCACTCACCCATTCACCAACAGAGTGAATGAGAGAATGGATGGACGAATGGATGAGTGAGTGAACGAAAGAATGAATCAATAAGACAACACACAAAGTTATAAATACTTGTGAGCATAGATTTTATTTGGTTTTTCGACACTCTCCACAACCGGGTCATGGAATAAAATAAATCAATGAATGAATAAATAAGCGATGAATGGGAGAATGATTGAACTCACTTCCAATAACCAGGCTATGGAGTGAATAGATAATAGAGTGAGTTATTGAGTGAAGGAGTGGATGAATGGGGGAATAAATAAAGCGACAGACTTATTTCAAGGTGCCTGTGAACGCTAGTTGTATACATGTACATTCACATTTGTTCACTCATTCACCCACGCACCCATTCACCAATACAATGAATGAATGAATGATTGAATGAGTGGACGAGTGAGTCATTCAACAAGTTGACAAACAGTTCTGAATACTTGTGGTTACCCACTTAACTTTATACAATGAAAAAAAATGAAAAAAAGTTTTAGTAAGTTTTATCGGTACTTTCGACAACCAGGGTCAATGAATGGATGGATGGATGCATAAATAAATGGACGAGTGACAGAATGAGGGAGCTAAGCGTTCAACACTTTTAACACAGTGTAATACTCAGATCGGATTAAGGCTGAACCAGATGCGAGTTCTGACAATTTCGGACTTTCATTCCTCCATCCATGCACCCATCCACCCATTCACTCACTCGCCCATTCACCAAAAGAGTGAATGTGAGAATAAATGAACGAATGGATGAGTGAGTGACGTAAAGATGAGTCAGTAAGACTACACACATAGTTATAAATACTTGTGAACGTATGTTTTATTGGGTTTTTCCACTATCCACAGCCGGGTCAAGGAATGAAATAAATCAATGGATGAATAACTTAGCGATGAATAGGAGAATGAATGAACTCACTTCCAATAACGAAGCTATGGAGTGAATAAATAAATTAATAAATGAGTAAGTAGGCGAATGAGTGAGAGAATGATTAAGTGTACCCATCCACACACCAAAAGAATGTAATTTATTTATTTATTGGTGTTTAAGGTCACATATTTATGCACATTGGCTAATCATGCCCGCAACATGGAGATAAAGTCAAGTTTGGCCAATCGTTTGTACCCATGTTGCCCATTTTAGAGGACTTCCACCCCAAGCATGGGTGCCTGGGTCCTATTTTACCAGTAAAACAGAACTTGTTTACCGCAGCAAACAGGCGCTGCTTCACTTCCCGGTGTTCCACGATGGACCAATAGAATGATTGAAGGAGTGAATGAATGGGGGAATAAATAAATCGACAGACTTATTTCAAGGTGCCTGTGAACGCCAGTTGTTTACATGTACATTGACATTTGTTCACTCATTCACCCACGCACCCATTCACTAATACAATGAATGAATGAATGATTGAATGAGTGGACGAGTGAATCATTCAACAAGTTGACAAACAGTTCTGAATACTTGTGGTTACCCATTTAACTTTATACAAAGAAAAAATGGAAAAAATTTTTTTTAGTAAGTTTTATCGGTACTTTCGACACCCAGGGTCAATGAATGGATGGATGGATGCATAAATAAATGGACAAGTGACAGAATGAGAGAGCTAGGCGTTCAACACTTTTAACACTGTGTAATACTCAAATCGGATTAGGGCAGAGCCAGATGCGAGTTCTGACAATTTCGGGTTTTCATTCCTCCATCCCTGCAAACATCCACCCATTCACTCACTCGCCCATTCACCAACATAGTGAATGAGAGAATGAATGAACGAATGGATGAGTGAGTGAACGAAAGGATGAATCAATAAAACTACACACATAGTTATAAATACTTGTGAACGTATGTTTTATTGGGTTTTTCGACTCTCCACAATCGGGTCATGGAATAAAATAAATCAATGAATGAATAACTTAGCGATGAATAGGAGAATGAATGAACTCACTTCCAATAACGAAGCCATGGAATGAATAAATAAATTAATAAATGAGTAAGTAGGCGAATGAGTGAGAGAATGACTGAGTGTACCCACTCACCAATAGAATGTAATTTATTTATTTATTGGTGTTTAAAGTCACATATTTATGCACAATGGCTAATCATGACCGCAACATGGAGACAAAATCAAGTTAGGTCAATCGTCTGCACTCATGCTGCCCATTTTAGAGGACCACCACCCCAAGCACTGGCAACTGTGTCCCATTTTACCAGTAAAACAGAACTTGTTTACTGCAATAAACAGGCGCTGCTTCACTTCCCGGGGTTCCACGGTTGACCAATAGAATGAGTTAATGAATAAGGAGTGAATGAATGGGGGAATAAATAAATCGACAGTCTTATTTCAAGGTGCCTGTGAACGCCAGTTGTATACATGTACATTGACATTTGTTCACTCATTCACCCACGCACCCATTCACCAATACAATGAATGAATGACTGAGTGAATGAATGAGTGGACGAGTGAAACATTCAACAAGTTGGCAAACGGTTCGAATACTTGTGGTTACCCACTTAACTTTATGCAATGAAAATTTTTTTTTTGGTAAGTTATCTCGGTACTTTCGACAACAAGGGTCAATGAATGGATGGATGGATACAAAAATAAGTAGACGAGTGACAGAATGAGAGAGTTAAGCGTTCAACACTTTTAACACTGTGTATTACTCAGATTGGATTAAGGCTGAGCCAGTTGCGGGTTCTGACAATTTCGGACTTTTATTCCTCCATCCATGCACCCATTCACCCATTCACCCATTCACTCACTCGCCCATTCACCAACAGAGTGAATGAGAGAATGAATGACGAATGGATGAGTGAGTGAGCGAAAGGATGAATCAGTAATACAACACACATAGGTATAAATACTTGTGAACGTATATTTTATTGGGTTTTTCGACTCTCCACAACCGGGTAATGGAGTAAAATAAATCAATGAATGAATAACTTAGCGATGAATAGGAGAATGAATGAACTCACTTCCAATAACGAGGCCATGGAATGAATAAATAAATTAATAAATGAGTAAGTAGGCGACCGAGTGAGAGAGTGATTGAATTCACGCACCCACTCACCAATAGAGTGTTATTTATTTATTTATTGGTGTTTAAGGTCACATATTTATGCACAATGGCTAATCATGACCGCAATGTTATTTATTTATTTATTGGTATTTGAGGTCACATATTTATACACATATTGGTGACTGGGTCCTATTTTACCGGTAAAACAGAACTTGTTTACCGCAGAGTGTGGGGAAACAACTATAAAGCTATTAACAACTAGTCAGTGAATCAGCAATCTAACGAAAAAATATTTACATGTATCAGTTTACACGGTGAAAATATGGAGGTAGTGAATCACAGAAGTATTTTGAAGGATTCCCCTCATAAAAGTAATATTTCTGGCATGGATTTCAGAAGACCCCTCACGAAAAGTCACTCCCCAAAAATCTCCGAAACAGATTTTACCGTTGAAGATTTGTGGGTGGGGGGGGGGGGGGTGTTCTATTTTTTATTCTTACCTTGTATAATTAATCAACCATGATTTGAAAATAATTCTATTTAGTTTCATTGTTAACATAAGTGTTTTAAAATGTTTTAGGTGAATAGTTCCATTAACTCCCTCAGTGACTGTGACCGGGAATCACATCCATATCAACATGTTGACCTGAAGATTGAGATTTTACTTCCAAGTTTGCGAAGTCCGTATCCAAGTCTATTGTAATGATTTTATCGTTTATCAGCTTCACTGTTATTATTCCGTTATTTGACCAAGCTTCTTTAACAAATTTTTGTTTCTTTGCCATCAGTAAGAGTTGTTGATTTTTTCGGGTCAGATCCTCTCTTATCACAATTTGACTCCCTTTTAGAAGTTTTCGCCTTTTTATGGTTTCTATTTTATCCTTTCTTTTGAGGAAGCGCACAATAATGGGTCTATTTTGTATTCTATTTTTATTTGCATTAGGCATTCCTACTCTATGTGCCATGTCTATATCGTCACTGGTTAACTTTGTATTTAACTTTTTATTAATTACTGAACAAACTTTGTCAACACAATCCTCCCAGGTTTCCGTTTTCGAATCACCCTCAATCCCCCAAATTCTAATTGACGATTTCCTGGAGTATTGTTCATTTCTGTTCGCGTGGACAAGAGCGTCAAATATTTCTTTTTCGTGAAACTTTTGTTCAGATTCCATTTTGAGATGTTTTTGTAGCACATTGGTTCGATTGTCACTAGCTTCCTTTTTTAATATTTCTATTTCTTGCTTCAGTTGTTTATTCTCCACTTTTATTGAGTTGATTTCAGAATCCAAGGCGTCACATTTTAGTGTCAATTTTTCATTGAATTTTTCTAAACTATTGATAATTTCTTCTTTCGTGACTAAGTTGTCAATTTTGGCAATAATTGTTTCTATCATATCTTTGGATGGGAGCGTTTCTATCTTTTTTTCCAAGGCCTCCAATCTACTGAACATGGTAACTTCGATTTGGTGCGCCATGTTCTGTCTGTCTTCGTTAATGTCCTCAACAATATTAGTCTCGTTCTGCTCTTTGTGCTTTTTTGTGGTCTTTTTGGCCTTTTTTGATTTTTTTGGCAATGTTTCCTCAACAATAGTACCCTGATCGCTGGAAGATGAACCCGATATTCGAGATCTCTTGTTTTTGTGTTTGATAGGCATGCAATCAGATAGAGTTTTACAAACGCACTGAATAAACTTTGGGTTGAATTTGCTGATCGATAAACTATTGTTCAAAGCTTTGTTTTAGTCTTGACCTTCACACAATAGCAAGACATAAGTTGTACAGAAATGCACCGAGGCATAAATCACACATATCTGAGCACAGATCTAAGATCAGAGTTCATTGCGTCATGCGTTGGCATAACAGCTTGAGTGAGAAGTACAGCACGAACCAAAAACAAAGGCGTATCAAGTCTAAATCTTCTAGTTTATCTTGCCGAACTACCGATCAAACTTTAAAAAAACAACAGAAACCGTTTGTGATGAAATCTTGGAACTATATAAAATACATAAACACAGTTTTTCACAGGTCTCTTAACACAATTTCCATGGTAACGTTGTAAATTGGAAAACCTCGAAATCCGGCGAGAAAAAATAAATAATAATAGTCACATTTCCAGGTAAATACAGGTAAATAAAATATACATGTTTTCCCCTAAGTATCCTAGAGGGATCAAAAACTTCCCAGAAACATTCTGTAACAGAAAACCTCTTTTAACAGTTTAAAATGTAAATAACCGGCTCCTCCAAAAATTTAAGTTGCTATCCTACATCCTGGTCCTGGTTTGACCTCATATACATAGCCGTCATTGCCTCATACGACAAAAAGGGATTCTCCAAAAGGTATCCTCGATAGGTATCCTCGAATAATACAATACCAGGCCATAGGTATCCCCAAATACTGAAATGAGGATAAGAGTCGTAGTAAATTATACGCCATTGAGGGATTTTTAATGGTCCTCATAACCTCAGACTTCAATGAGGCTATGAGGCATAATATATGAGGCCTCATTGAGGGCTTTTACATAGCCCTCATGGCCTCATACGACAAAAAAGGGATTCCATAACCAGAGACGTTTCACAATAATGGATTCCATGGGATATGGCCATTGGATATAGAGGTGCTGAGAATCGGATAGAACTTCGTTGTTATAAGGGAAGATAATTCTGCATACAAATTACGGGAAATCAAGCAATCTGATTGGTTGGTTATAATCTATATAAAGGAGCTGGATAAAGGAAACTACAAGAGTATTCAGAATAGACCAGAAAAGCTAAATATAGTAATAATAAGCAAAGTTGTTCCAGTTGATAGACTCTGCAACGCTACTGGAGTATACTCCTGTTCAACGAACGCACCCCTTGTACCCCTTTGGTACTTTAACACTACATCGATAAAATGGGGAAATAAAGTCAATTTCGGTGATTTGGAGGGATTGTCGGGTTGTTTGTGGTAATGCGTGATACTCCGATTCAATCGAACACATCCTCCGAACATACCCCTGTCTTGTTGTAAGACTTTAGGTCACATAGCAACCACGTGCTACCATAGAACCCAAGAGGCGGCCTCCAGTATACAAAATGGACGACGGAAACACGTATCACCCTAACAACACGCGCTGCGCATGCGCACTAGGACCACGTATCACTATGTAGATGACGTCACAGGATGGCCACTCACGCGGGTGACCGTGACAACCAAACATGGCGCCACCAGGTTACGTGACTATGACGTCACTTCCGGGGTCCAGCCCAGGGGTCCACCCAATGGGGGACGATCGGGTACATGTTCTACTACTTTCAGCTCATTTTATGTAAAACAGCCATACTCACCTTGCTGGTGTACAAATAATTTGTGAAAATACCATGGAGACAGCTAACATAAGCATTTTCTTGCTGCTGGATCCACTTTCCGCCTTTGTTCAATATACTAATGTTGTATTGTTGAGTTTATTGAATTCTGAAATATAATATTGTTTAAATTAAAATTTTAATTAATGAAGCACCGGATTGTACCCGGTCCTTCATTAAAAATTTCGTTGATGATTATTTCTAGAATTAGCGTTTGGAATCTAATATTATTGCGACCGTGGAAATAATCTCCACCCCGTGGAAAGTGACCAGTTCACGGTGGCCAAACTGTATGTTTATACCATGATTACCTATTCTACTATATATAAAAACCCTATGACATAAATTTGAGCTTTAAACACCAACCGTGGTGAACGTGGTGGGCAGTGGGATTTCAATAGTTAGAATTTACACCCACATTGGAGCTACATCCAAGTTGACCTTGGCGAGGTCGGTCTGAATGTGAACTTGTCTAAATTTATCGCACGTCGCCTTGCGAACAGTGAAATGGAAGTGACAATTATTTATTACGTTTTTAAATGAGTTTACCCCATAAGACACCAAAAATTAACAAACAAGCATTGTCTCATGTTAATAAAGCATCCATAACTCGAAATAGTATGTTATTAAAATGACAAAATACCCCGTTTCTTTTTCCATTTCGTTTCGGCGATAAAATTGACAGCGGAAGTATCGCCCACCGATGCTCATATGTAAACAAAAACAGATTCTCACATATGTACGTCTGCTGCTCAGTAAAATCGAGAAAAAATAATAGCGGTTCTTAATAATCTGACGACCATGCTATAAATAAAATAAACCCAAAGTAGCTTGGTGTACCAAATTTTCACCACGAATGGTCAACATTTGGTACATCAACCTATTATGGGTATATTCTATATATTTACTAGAGTTTAACCTTAGGGTCCTACTTCCAGTTTTGTTGAGTTTGTCTTCTTACATGTTCATATATCTTACCTCCTACAAGTATCTCGGAATTTCATTGGTTCAAAGACGTCACATGCAGACTGCATATAAAATCATATATTGCCTGTCAATATCAACATACGCTGACAGCTATGGGTAATCTCCAGTTTGTTCATTGATTATTCAAAATGGCGGCAGCCGATAAACGCTTCAAGTTGAAAGATTGAGTGTTGGAAGCCCATATATGGTCTGAAGTGCAGGTTAGGCAACTTAAAAGGCTTCGTATTCTGTGGATGTGAGTCATGTTAACTTCGAAATGAATCTGTGTGGTATGTATGAATTTGCCTTGTTACAATGTATGGGTGAGTGCCTGTAGGCACTCTCCCATAATTGTAACAAGGCAAAGACACGTGAACACATTGTGAGAATTCTCTCATTTAATTTTGATCGCTGTTGTTATAAGTTCTGTGCATCGATGCAGCAGTCGGTAAGATATATTCGTTACACAGTTTGTTGGTGGCCTAATATGGTATATATGTCAGTTAATTCCATATTGGACTCGAGCTTCTCTCTCGTCCAATATGAAATTAACTGACACCATATATACCATATTAGGCCACCAACAAACTGTGTAACTAATAGTATACACTCAATTTCCAGTGTGCAAGCACTTGGTTGTAAAACATATTGTACCGTGGTAGTGAAGTTTGCCAAAACAGGTAGCCAAGACTTCACTAGACACCACAGCTTACCTTATTACGAAAAAGCAAACAATAAGTAGAATTCTTCGGGTCTTTAAGGAAACTTTTAGAATCTATGAAGAGAATCTAATGAACATTGTACGAGAAACACTGTTGATTCTCATTGTTTTCCCTTGCGAGAATCATTTGCATTAATAGATTCTGATTCTCGCATGAATTTAAGCCTTGTACTCGAGAATGGATCACAACACACAAATGGTAGATTTGGGCCTGAAGCTTAGGAGAGGATGAGAGGAAAAGAATTTTGTTGTTTGTCAGAAAACAATTTTTTCCCGATCATCAACATTTTCTCTGAAACTTGTTAATGTGAAAAACACATTGTCCATTTGACGAAACCACAATATTCGTAATGCAAAAAAACTTATGTTTCATATATCCTTTGTATGAAAGTGTTTGTTATAAGAATATAACAATTGAGTGGTCAGGTACACAAATTTTGTGTATTATTATTAATTTAAACAAGAAAAGCATCGCAAAGCGATTTCAATCCCCCATGAACAAATATAATCAAAACCAATCATAATCAGACCACATAAAAAATGTTTACGTGGAATGAATGAATGATTTATTTGCCATACACAGTACATATACAATATAACAGTAGAAAGAAAATACAGTTACAAATTTTGTTTTTAACGCATATAATTTACTGTTTATTGTCATCCTATTGTATATGGAATGTATGGCTGGGAAGAGGCATAGCCATAGCGGCTGTCTTCCTGCCTATTCCCACATGGGTCAGCAACATGCACCAGCCTGGGAATTGCGACAAGCATCTTTCAAGATGTGTTCTAAAGTACGGAGCCCATCAACGTCGGTATTCAAGTGCCTTATTTTAGTAACGGACGCCACAACAGACCCTTCAAGTATAGTTAATTTTCTTGTTTTTCCCATTCCCATTTTCCGCAAATATTGGGTCTGTATCCCAACAAGTTCTTGGTGTAATCTGGGATACTTAACCTGGTATACGATAACGACCGCTAGTAATGAACTTGCCGTGTGCTCAGCAGGATACGAGAGACTCGAGTGATGTAAACATCTATGATTAACTTACGTATGTAAATATTAGGTCTCATAGGGGGTCAAGTTGTGGATGATGTTTTATCAAAGAAAGTTTGACATATCACTACAGGCGCCGAAGATTGGATTACTTCCAATTAACCCTTAACCAACTCACACAATATCCAAAATTTCAGCAAAACTGTGAAGAGCTCATTTACAAGTTTTATAGGATATTTTATAACAAAGGGCCATAACTCCCATAATTTTCAAAAGATACTCGTGGTTTATGAACTTGACGTAGACATGAGACATATATACCAAAAAGAACTGAAATCCGTTAACTCTTGGTCAAGTTATGCCATAAACAAAGTTCGGACGGACGGGCAGACGGACGAACAGACGGTTGGAGGTCTTCGCTATATCCCTCCCTTGCAGGGGGTTAATAATTATTTTAAACGAAAGTTGTTTTTTTCAGTAATAATAATAATAATGAATAGATGTTTTGTACCTGATTGTTTATTATTGTTTTAAAGAAGTATATTGTGTTCGACTTCAAGTTCAAACTGATGATCAACCACCTGGTAATACTGTTGGGAAATTTGAATTCTTACCCTCAACAAGCACTTGAAGACCCACATTAGTAAAACATAACTTGTTAACCACAGTAAATATACCGAAAAACCGAACCGATGCTGATATAATGGGGATACTGAAAAACCGAACCGCACCAATCGTTAAATTTCGGATACCGTGTGAATTTTCAAATTTTCCTACATATGCTATTTATAAGTCCCTGCTGAGGCTTGATAACAGTTGAAAGGTTCATTTTCATGAAAGAAGTGACTGATTTTCCTTTCAGGTTTGTTAACTCTCAATGGACTTGATAACAACCCTGAATTCCCACTAGACTGCTGCCTGTGCATGTCCAATTGCTCAGTAATGATTTCTTGCCAAGGCTTTGCGGGCTGTTAAATCACTGTCCAGGCGTTTTGTCTATAGTCAGCAGAATCTCCTAAAGATATATTGATATTGATATTGATTTATTCACCAGTATACTATAAATTACAATAAGATATACATCAACATATATTTACAGTATTCATATAACAATAACAAACTATTATGTATAGGATACACATGTATACTGGCAGGGGAAAGCATAGCCAGATTGGCTGTCTTCCTGCATTCCCTATTAAAGAGAAAGAAAGATAAGGAAAAGTTAAAAAGGAAAAATTATAGGAGAAGAGAAAGAACATGCTCGTGCAACATTGAGGCTTCTTGTAATTGGCTCTAGTGGTTTCCGCTACAGGGAGTATATGTTTGATACATCCACTAAGACATATGCATATCGGTCAGATGATGGCTAGTGCCTCCAACGGCCTGGCTCTCTTGAAGAGGTCTCAAAGATGGCATGGTCGGGACACATGCTCTGAGACCACAAAAGCCTGAAATAGGTCTTTAACTCTTATAAGCCGAGTCGAGTTTTCTTGTCTGTGAGGTAATCCAGATGTGACGGTTAGGCTATCTTTGGGCTGGGGTGGGGGATTAAACACTGAGCAGGTGCTTCTAGTCAAGTATCGTCTGCCTGATTAGGCAGACGACACTTGACTAGAAGCACCTGCTTTACTGTAAGTTTTTCGCGGTATGTCATGTTCAATAACTTCATTCTGATTCCCGGCATCTAAGAGTTAAACATTAAGGTGCATTTAGAACAAGTCACAAAATTACTGAAGATATGATTTGTGGTTGTAAAAGAATGCCATTGTTGAGCTCATTGGCAGTTTCATTTATAATGTTGTGGCAGAATAATACTACAATTTATTCTTTTTTTCCTGATATAAATTTCTCTTTGGGACTATCAGAAAATCTCCGTCAAATCAGATACCGAACACCGAACCGATACCAAGGTATAACTAGGGCTGTCGCGATTATTCGATTAGTCGACTAACCGTCGACTATTGAAGTAGTCGACGTTTTTTATTTTTAGTCGATCGTCGTTCATTTTCAAGGTGGTACACGTCTACTACACGTCGGGGCTAAATTGCATTGTTTTGTGAGGTGAATGATCAATGAAGATGAATAACTTTAAATATCTAACCATAGTTAACATTCATATCCGGAAGCCTGTACGACTGTCACTGACTGTGTAAGAAAGAACACTCACAGTTACTCGAGAAGAATAGATTCTTCTGAATTTCTCCAGTCTTGTACACACGAATGCACCCATTGGAAAACCCAAAGCGCGGAAGTGACAAAATTATGACGAAAGTCAGAACGTCAGATCACTTCTCAAAGTTCGGAACTTCAGACTAAGATCCAATTTTAACAACTGACGAGGGAATGCATAGATCTCAATGTTCAAAATTTCGAGAAACTTATTGCAGAAAGGAAACATATGCAGGAACGTTCTTTGGTAAATTCATTTTAATTCATCGGCTTCAATCTAGTTCAAACTTGGACCCGCAGTCAGTAATATTATTTTGGGGGTTGGTACGTCCTACAGGACGTACCAACCCCAAAAAATATATTACGGACTGTGGGTCCAAGATTGGACTACATGTAGCTTCAGTCGGGACCGATTTGTTGTTCCCACAACCCCACTTCGTCTGAACACACTGGTGCCATTGTCATTTTCAGAGTTTTACGAACAGAAGAATGATTTGCTAAAAAATCATGGGAAGCGACTATTAATCGACTAACCGTCGATTACTGGCCACGATTAGTCGATTACAAAAAATGATAGTCGCGACAGCCCAAGGTATAACCCCTTCCCCTTAAAATTACCGAAACCAATACCGAACTCAAAATTCTAATACCGCCCATCTCTAGTAAATATGTAGTATGTTTTATTATACGCTAAATGATAGATTATCGAAGAAATTGCAGAAAGATAGAAATAGTATCCCCCACTGTGAAGATATAGACATTTTTACTTAAATGGTATCAATCAAAATCAGGGCTTTCAAAGCATCACTTCAAGGTGAATACGAGTTAAAGTATCACTGGAAATGATCAATTTGTTCTAAAAACGTGTAATGAAAAGTAAATCTAGTGTTTGTGAGTGAATTCCGATCATTTCCAGCAATAATTCAACACGTATTCACCTTGAATTGATGCATGAAACCCACTAGTCCAAACATGGTCCGAAAGTCTGTAATATAAGCTTTTGGTTTGGTACGTCCTTTCAAAGGACCAAACCAAAAACTTATATTACGGACTTTCAGGCCATGTTTGGACTAGAAACCCGTCCGCTGAATCAGATTGCAAGACGCTACCTGTTCGGAGTAATATGACAATACGCAAGGCGTAAGAAGGAACCCCAAAGTATCCAACATATTGAAATATTTCTTTCCGCAACCATTACTCCAAAAACATTTTGGTTTATTCAGTCGAATTCCTGCAATTGTTTAATTTCAGCCAAACATGAATACGTTTCACAGTACTAAATATTTTCCCATAAACGACAATTATAACGTTCAGGAGAAAAAATATGGTCGCATCATTTTAAATTTAACATTCAAATATTTTTTGTCAAGTATAGCCCTTCAGACAACCTTTTTCTGATTTTTAAACATGGGTCATGCAACAAATAAAAGAAAAACTAACAGAAAGGGAAGTGCTAGTCACATGTTCATATTTCTCAGGGAATTCCCAAACAAAACACACCAATAGTCAAACAAATTTTTTAGGTTCTAAAAGTCCTCAAATCATCCTCTTTGTTCATCTGGAACATTCAACAGCAATGCAAAATGTCAGCAGACTTCTTCAAATGTTTATTGAAACAATATATTTTCCCAAGACTGCTTAGTTTTGGGAATTACATAATTTCCGAGCGCAACTTTTAGAGGCAGGTAAATCTAATTAAAATATTTACAACAGTTATACCTATGAGCAAACCCAACCCTACCAAAGATACATTTACCTCTTTCATGTGATGAAAGAGTCATTTCTGCAATAGAATTCAACTTTTGGCTTCTGTCTAGTAAAAAACATGGGAAATTTGTTCTTTTGAAGAGAACTGTCCAATCTGTGTCAAATAGGCTTAAAAACTGTTATTGCCTCCGACAGAATTTCTACTCTGTTACCTAATAAGTTAGGAGGGCTAAGAATTCACAGCTTTCTTTGAAACTACCCAAATCCCAAAATAAAACTAAAATCTGCATCAGAACACAAAACCTTTTCACAAAATCTGTTTTAATTAATCATTCAGCAAGATAAATAGTGCCCCACCACCATGAAACAATATGTCAATTTTGTTTCAAAATTGGGGTTGTGCAGGGCTTATAGTTCCTCTAAATTTGGGAGAATCCATTTGCATTCTTGCGGAAATAGTTCCGAGAATTCAGACCTGCTATGGGCCAGGATCCTATTAGGTAAGTATGATTGAACCCCTGTTGCATACTGATAATACATGTTAACCCTTTACCCAATGCAGCTTTTTAATTTTTACAACACCAACTACTGATTTTTGCTCCCACCCCCACCCCCCTCCCCCCAGGGGCCTTAATCACTCACCTGACAAGGTTGTTCAGAGAAGTATTTTGGGTTAGATTAAGTTAGTCAAGGTTCATGGACACTACATAGGAATAATGTTATGAAATTATTCATAATTCTAGTGTCCATGTCAGATGATTATTAGCATAGGTCTTCCTGATTGCTTCCAATTCTGACAGCTGTAGACAAGTACTGCCAAACTTCCAAGGGTTGTTGTGTCACTGCAGCCTGAAAGGCAAATTTTATGGAAAAGCTCTAAGGAATGGGTTTGAACATTTATGAACAACCTCGAACCTAACACACCCCTGCCCAAATATTAAGCCACAGACCTGAAATGGACAAACTCAAATCTGCACCCCCCCCCCCCCTCCCATTCCTGCGATACCAAATATGAAAGGGTTCTGTCTGGCAGGAACCAAACTGGAACAAATTTACATCTGACCTCCCCAGAGATGTTGTACACCAAATATTAAAGCATTAAACTAGTGGGTCTGAAGAAAAAGATTTTTAAAGAAATTTTCTCATGTTGCTTTGAGTTAATTTGCACTCCCATAATGAGCCCAAATATTAACCCATAGATTTGGCTTGAACAAACATGAATCTGACCCCCTTAGAGATATTGTAAGCCAAATATGAAAGGATTCTGACAGGTGGATCTGAAAAAATAGAGTTTTAAAGAAATTTCCTCATACTGCACTGAGTTAAACTTTGGGCTTCAATAGATAGACCAAATATTAAGCCAGAGACCCGATTCAAACAAACTTCAATCTACCCCCCCCCCCCCCCCCCCCCCCCCCCCCTAGAGATGTTGCATTCCAAATATGAAAGCATTCTGACTGGTGGATCTGAAGAAGGTTTTCAAAGAAATTTCCTCATGTTGCACTGTTGATATTTGGGTGCCCATAGGGAGCCCAAATATTAACTCAGGGGCTCGATTTGAACAAACCTGAACCCATCCCCCCTCCCCCACCCCTAGAGATGCTTTATACCAAGTATCAAAAGATTCTTATACATGGTTCTGGAGAAGATTTTTTTCAATTTTGGAAAACAATTTATGCATGCTATCAGAGAAATGCTTGGGACCCCCTGTGGGTGTGGCAACGTTATTTGAACAAACTGGAATTCATATATAAGGAACATGAATATCAAATTTGGTTCAATTCGGCTCAGTTGTTTATGAGGAGAGGTTGATAATGTAAAGTTCATGCCGGACAGGACAGACAGATGGTCGACTGACAGAAAGTCATCATTTAAGCGCCCCCAGACTTACAGTCAGGTGAGCTAAAAATAAACAATATTCATCAAGCGTAATAGTTATGGATGTTACTGGAACCGGCTGATGAGAGCTGGTTCCAATGACAGCCATATTTGTACAAATTTTATTGCCAGGTCATGTTAGTGTTGTATTGGTTAATTTGCTGCCTTTGTGTTAGGTAAAGGGTTAAACTGACTCAGTTCTTTTCATGTGAATCCTAGCTGCAATGTTACGAGAAGCTACATGGTTTCTAACTGGTTTTGTTGCACGGATCTCTACGGGAATCGATTCTCAGATTCTTATAAGCCCTGGCTGATGCTATATAATTCACCAATATCAATAGAAAGTGCCATTTCATCTCAACAAACTGATGTCAAATATTCTTTTACCTAGTGATGGGATAAATTATAGCCCTGGATGTGCCCCCCCAAACCTCCCTGTATGCAGTTTTTCTTAAAACAAGAGGCCCCAGGGGGCCTGAGGGTGCCCTCATGACATGGTAGCCTAAATATCAACCCAGAGAATTGATTTCAACAAGTTGCATCTACTCCTCCTAAGAAAAGCTGATACCAAATATCCAAAGATTCTGACAAGTGGATCTAAAAAAAATGATTTTTAAAGAATATTCCTTATACTGAACTGAGTTATAATTTGGGCTCCCACAGGGAGCGCATATATGAACCCAGGGACTTGGCTTTAACAAACTTGAATCTCACCCCCTTAAGGATGCCGCACACCAAATATCAAAACATTCTGACTGCTGAATCTGAAGAAGAAGATTTTTAAAGAAAATTCCTCATTTTGAACTAAGTTACAATTTGAGCTCCCACAGTGAGCCCAAACATGGACCTAGGGACATGGCTTGAACAAACTTGAATCTTGCCTCCTAAGGATGCTGCATAAAAAATATCAAAAGCATTCATCTGCTGGATCTGAAGAAGATTTTTTAAGAAAATTCCTCATTTCGAACTAAGTTACAATTCAAGCTCCCACAGTGAGCCCAAATATGGACATAGGGACATAACTTGAACAAACTTGAATCTCACCCCCCTAAGGATGCTGCATACCAAATATCAAAACATTCTGACTGTTGGATCTGAAGAAGATTTTTAAAGAAAATTCGTCATTTTGAACTAAGTTATCATTCGAGCTCCCACAGTGAGCCCAAATATGGACCTAGGGACATGGCTTGAACAAACTTGAATCTCACCCCCCCTAAGGATGCTGCATACCAAATATCGAAACATTCCGGCTGCTGGATCTGAAGAAGATTTTTAAAGAAAATTCCTCATTTTGAACTAAGTTATAATTCGGGTTACCACAGTGAGCCCAAATATGAACCCGGGGACTTGGCTTGAACAACTTGAATCTCACCCCCCTAAGCATGCTGCATACCCAATATCAAAAGATTCTGCTGCTGGATCTTGAGAAGAAGATTTTCAAAGACATTTGCCTGAAATGCACTAAGTTCAAATTTGGGCTCCTATACTGAGCCCAAATATGAACCCAGTGGGCCGATTTGAACAAACTTGAATCAGATCCACCCCACAATGTTGCATATCAAATATCAAAAGATTCTGCCTGCTGGATCTGGAGAAGAAGATTTTTAAAGAAATTTGCCTGAAATGCTTCTATAGTGAGCCCAAATATGAATCCAGGGGGGCCGATTTGAACAAATTTGAATCAGATCCACCCTACAATGTTGCATACCAAATATCAAAAGATTCTGCCAGCTGAATCTGGTGAAGAAGATTTTTTAAGAAATTTGCCTGAAATGCACTAAGTTTGAATTCGGGCTCCTATACTGAGCCCAAATATAAACCCAGGGGGCGGATTTGAACAAACTCGAATCAGATCCACCCTACAATGTTGCATACCAAATATCAAAAGATTCTGCCTGCTGAATCTAGAGAAGAAGATTTTTTAATGTTTTTCCCATTGCCTACAGTGTTAAAAAGTGTTTTCAAAGTCCCGAAACTGTACCCTATGATAAAACCGATAGCAATATTTTTCAACCAATCCTTTCTGTTGGTCCTAAGGAAGCTTCACACCAAATAAAAATTCTCAGTGCCATGCAGTTTTGGAGATATGGCGTTTTACTTTTTTTCTATTTTTAGCTCCTGCGGTTCCCACGGGGCTACAGAAAAAGAAAATTCGGCATAAATTAGGTACTTATGACCCAATAAGCCCTCACATAAAATTTGCTTCAAACCAGCCTCTCGGTTCGGAAAATAGAAATTTTTGGCGGGCCAACAATTTTGTCCCTCCCATAACAACGCCAAATTTAGCCCATCAAACTTCTCTTAAAGAAATCCAAGTCTACACCTTAAAAGGAAGCTGCATACCATATATCAAGTCTCTGCTACTACTGGTTGATGAGAAGAAGATTTTGGTGCCCCTTGGGGGCATGGCACCACCCAGGAGAAGGGGGCAACTTCATTTGAACAAATCTGAATTGGCATTAGGTAATAAACATTTACCCAACATTTGAATAATGTAAAGTTAACACCGGACGGACGGCGGACAGAATGTGATCAGTAAAGCTCCCACTGAGCTTCGCTCAGGTGAGCTAAAAAACTATATTAATTTTTTAAAAAATTGATGGTGACATGAATTTCCCATTATTTTTTAATCACATTCTTTCTTCTGAACACATTTCACATTGTGTTTGATATTTTGCAATCTTTGCAAGAAAAAGCCTAAGTTTTCTCAGTTAAGGCACCTCAAGTCATAAAACAGTGAATTTTTCCAACAGAATGATCAGTACCTGCTACTGTGGTCTCTCATGACACTGTTAAAATTCCTAAAATCACCAAATATTGATTCATTAGTGCTGTGCTTGTGCTGCAAATATCCACAAGTGCACTTTCACTATTTTGGTTTTAATCCCCACAGGCATGCATTCTGTCAAAGGGAGTGAAATTGTAGAAAATATGTTCACAAAGAGGACAAGTTGCAGTACAGTCGCTGTGGACGGGTTGTAATACACGCGTGGACAGTGATGTCCACTTGTGCGTTTACCAGTCAATAAAAATCATCATCTATAAAATTTTAATTGAAGCACGGGGTTGTACCTGGTGCTTCATTATTTATTAAATTTATGATGATTATACCTATAGTTAGTGTTTGGCATCAAATATTATTGTATCCGTGGAAATATTGCCCATCCATGGAAAGTGAGCAGTACACAGCCACTGTACTGTATTTGTTTCAAGTATATAATATACTCTTTGATGTTTAATATATTTGTGATAGGCTGGGTCCAAAGTACTCAGTACTTGTAGTACTCGAGTACCACTTTTTTGATAAAATACTCAATACTTGCCAGCCCAGATTTGTGTGTGCAAAAAAACATTTCATCTGAAGGACAGACAGACATGCAGTAACAAATTTGGGAAGCCTACATAAAAGTAGTGACTAACTTAAAATGAAAAATATAGATAGAAGAGCCAGGGCAATGTTGTCAAACAAAAAACAAACAAGAGCCCCCAAAGGGCCTGATGGCATTCACCTGACATGGTAGCCTAAATATCAACCCAGGGAATTTATTTGAACATTTAGTTGCATCTGCCCCTCATAAGAAAAGCTTATACAAAATATCAAAAGATTCTGACCGGTGGATCTCAAAAAAAAAGGATTTTTAAAGAATATTCCTCATACTGAACTAAGTTATAATTCAGGCTCCCACAGAGAGCCCAAATATGAACCCAAGGACTTGGCTTGAACAAATTTGAATCTCACATCCCTACGGATGCTACTATATACCAATATCAAAAGATTCTGACTACTGGATTTTAAAGAATATTCCTCTTATTGAACTAAGTTGTAATTTGGACTCCCACAGGGAGCCCAAATATGAACCTGGGGACTTGGCTCGAACAAACTTGAATCTCTCCCCTCTAAGGATGCAGCATCCCAAATATCAAAATATTCTGAAGAGTGGATCAAAAGAAGATTTTTAAAAAATATTCCTCATATTGCACTAATCTAATCATAGAGAGTCCAAATATGGACCCAGGGATTTGATTTCAACAAACATGTGAATAAATCTTCCAAAGATGTTATATGCAAAATATGAAAGCCTTTGGAGCAGTGGTATGGGAGAAGAAGATTCTTTAATGTTTTTCCCATTACTAAAATGATGACTCCGCATAAGTCCTGGAAAACTTCCCTATGATAAAACTAATGGCAATTTTTTTTTACCATTCTTTTCGGCTGTTCGTAAGGAAGCTTCACACAAAATAAAAATTCTCAGTGCCGTGTAGTTTTTAAGACATGGACGTTTTAAATTTTTTCTATATTTAGATCCTGCAGTTCCCACAAGGGCAACCGGAAAATGTTTTGGCATAAATTAGGTACTTACATGTACAACCCAATAAGCCCATCATATCAAATTTGCTTCAAATCAGCCTCTCAATTTGGAAAATAGAAATTTTGGTACAATTCGGGCTCCTACAGGAAGCCCAAATATGAACCCTGGGACTTGGCTTTAACAAACTTATATCTCACCTCCCTAAGGATACTGTATATATCAAAATATTCTGACTGCTGAATGTGAAGAATACTTTTGAAGAATATTCCTCATTTTGAACTAAGTTATAATTCAGGCTCCCACAGTGAGCCCAAATATGAACCCAGGGACTTGGCGTAAACAAATTTGAATCCCCCCCACCCCTCCCCCTGTAAGGATGCTGCACACCAAACATCAAAACAGTCCGACTACTGGATCTGAAAAAGTCTTTTAAAGCAAATTCCTCATTTTGAACTAAATTATAATTCAGGCTCCCACAGTGAGTCAGGGTTTCACAAATATATTTTTGTGGGATCCATTTCCAACATGTGTCTTAATCACATGAATTATGCTTATTTATCTTCAAATACATAGATTGTTAGATTGTTGAACCACCACATCAAAGGCTATTGCAGTAATCATGTTTATAGAAATTAATTAGATCTGATACGGTTAACCGATTAATCGACTAACCAATGATCAACATCTTGAATGATAAAAAAAAATAGGCCGATGAAATCGTCAGATGTGTACCCATACGCGCAACTAGTAGAAAGCTGTATGACGGAGGGCCACCACGGATGCCGACATTATGTACACCATACAAGGTATGGGTACATATAGAAATGGATGGGAGGAGTGTCTAATTTGACGGATAAAGGGTTAATATCTCCAGATCAAATTATCAGATTTACATAAAAAACTATACAGCACAGCACACCAGTAACCTGAATAAATATATAAAGTAACATGACAATCGGATTGATATTTTTGGAGTTATCTCATGCCAAAGGGATTGGAGGAATTTTCAATTTGAAGGATAAAGGGTTAATATCTCAGGATTAAATTATCAGATTTACACCAAAAACTATACAGCTCAGCACATCAGTAACCTGAACAAAAATATAAAGTAACTTGACAACCCAAGCAATATTTTTCAGGTTATCGAATGCCAAAGGGATTGGAGGAATTTTCAATTTGAAGGATAAAGGGTTAATATCTTGGGATCAAATTATCAGATTAACACTAAAAACTATACAGCTCGGTACATCAGTAACCTGAACACAAATATAAAGTAACTTGACAATCCAAGAAATATTTTTCAAGTTATTGAATGCCAAAGGGATTGGAGGAATTTTCAATTTGAAGGATAAAGGGTTAATATCTCAGGATTAAATGATCAGATTTACACCAAAAACTATACAGCTCGGCACATCAGTAACCTGAACAAAAATATAAAGTAACTTGACAATCCAAGCAATATTGTTCAAGTTATCGAATGCCAAAGGGATTGGAGGAATTTTCAATTTGAAGGATAAAGGGTTAATATCTCAGGACTAAATTATCAGATTTACACCAAAAACTATACAGCTCAGCACATCAGTAACCTGAATAAAAATATAAAGTAACTTGACAATCCAAGCAATATTTTTCAAGTTATCGAATGCCAAAGGGATTGGAGGAATTTTCAATTTGAAGGATAAAGGGTTAATATCTTGGGATCAAATTATCAGATTAACACCAAAACTATACAGCTCAGCACATCAGTAACCTGAACACAATTGTAAAGTAACTTGACAATCCAAGCAATATTTTTCAAGTTATCAAATCCCAAAGAATTGGAGGAATTTTCAATTTGAAGGATAAAGGGTTAATATCTCAGGATTAAAATAACAGATTAACACTAAAAACTAGACAGCTCGGTACATCAGTAACCTGAACACAAATATAAAGTAACTTGACAATCCAAGCAATATTTTTCAAGTTATCGAATGCCAAAGGGATTGGAGGAAATTTCAATTTGAAGGATAGTAACTAGACAATCCAAGCAATAATTTTCAAGTTATCGAATGCCAAAGGGATTGGAGGAATTTCCAATTTGAAGGATAAAGGGTTAATATCTCAGGATCAAATTATCCAATTTACACCAAAAACTATACAGCTCGGCACATCAGTAACCTGAACACAAATATAAAGTAACTTGACAATCCAAGCAATATTTTTCAAGTTATCGAATGCCAAAGAAATGGATACGGATGCCGGATGGACAGACGGACGGACATTCTAATAAATGGGTACTTTGGTGACTATTTTTATGGGACTACAATAAAATGCATGTCCATTATACTAAAACAAGTGATTTGGGGAAAAATTTTTGGGGTGGTAGCAAACCCTGACCTTACCCTTTACTGACCCTAACCCTACACCCCCACCCTCTATTCTAAACCCCACCCTAGACTAATGAAAATGGCTATTTTTTTAGGGTACATTATCATAAAATGCATGTCCATTCTATTAAAACAACTTTTTGGGAAAAAATTTTTTGGGGTAGTAGCAAACCCTAACCTTTACTGACCCTAACCCCACCCCACCCCAACTCTAAACACCACCCTAGAAAATTGGGATTTACTTGTGGGACTAGCCACCTAAATCATGGTAGTCACCTAACCCCCGTTTATACCGAAAATTAGCCCCCCTAAGTAGTCATTTATGAGTGCGGATGGACAAAGGATGGACGGATGACGGATGGTCACCCCCGGATGCCGGCATTCTGTGTACCATACATAGTACGGGTACACATAAAAAGTAATTGATCAGTTAACCGTTACTTTTGAAGTACGGTACTATATGGCAGGGTATTTGATGGCTGGATTCACATCGCAAAATGCTATACAAAAATGTCCAATTGCTAACCATTTTTCTTTCATATTGGGTAAGCTAAAATTCACTATTTATCATCACTTTTTGAAACCAAGATGGAAACTGCTAATCAAATTTTTAAAAACAAAAAATACCCTGTATGGGTTAACTATGGAACAAACTTGCTCCAAAACAGGCAAACATTGTTACACTGGCTCACATCAATTGCATGAGACAGAGAAATGCATGCCAGTTACGTGCCAAAATACTTGTTCACCTTGCATGATGATTATACTGTATCAGCTAAAAACGGTCATTCTCAACCCTTCACCAAATGCAGGTAGCAGACGATACTTGCACAAGAAATTCTTGAATTACTAAAGATTTTCAATGTTTGTCTCAAAAACATAGCTTATGACCCCCCCCCCCCCCCCCCCCTATTGGAACAAGCTCAATGAGCTTGTTCCAATGAGGGGTCATAAAATATGTTTTAAGACAAAAATTGAAAATATAAAATTTGAATGGACATGTTTGTATATGGCGCTGCCCGGTTTTGTCCATTATGCTGAGTAAAGTTTTAATTATATAAATGGTCAATGGTACAGCAATTATTCAGCTACCTATTGGGGCAAGTGATTAATCAGTTAACCAAGGTTAACCCATGCGATTAATCAATCATGAAAACCCTTTAATCGTTTCAGCTCTAAAATTAATTTAATTTTATTAAATTTTATCTGATGAAAAAATGCTTATATTTTTGGGGGAATGGTAAATATGGATCTTCTTAACAAGCATTTGCAAGAACATCACAGGAATGAAATCACCGTTCTCGCAATTTGCGAAACACTGGTGAGCAAAAATATAGGCTTGGCTTGAAGAAACTTAAATCTCACCCGCCTAATGATGGTGCATAGCAAATATCAAAAGATTCTGATTGGTGGGTCTGAAGAAAAAGATTTTTAAAGAATATTCCTCATACTGCACTAATTTCAACATTTGGACTCCCATAGAGAGCCCAAATATGGACCCAGGGATCTGATTTCAATAAACGAGTAAAAAAATCTTCCAAAGATGGTATATGTGAAATTTGAAAGGTTTTGGAGGAGTGAATTGGGTGAAGAAGAGTCTTAAATGCTTTCTCCATTACCCACAGTGTTACAGAATGCTGACTAAGCATTTTTTCAAAGTCCCGAAAAAGTACACCATGACAGACCTGACAGAAATTTGCTTAGACCATTCCATTCTGTTGGTCCCAAGGAAGCTTCACACCAAATAAGAATTCTCAGTGCCATGTAGTTTTGGAGATAAGTGCGTTTTTAATTTTGTTCTATTTTTAGCTCCTGCGGGGCATAAATTAATTACTTATGATCAAATAAACCCACAAATTAAATTTGGTTCAAATCAGCCTCTTGGTTCGAAAAACAGAAATCTTGGGCGGGGAGAAAATACTTGCCCTCCAATAATGAAGGCAAATAAAGACCCACAAACTTCTCTTGAACACAACTGAGTCTACACCTCAAAAGGAAGCAGCACACCACATATCAAATCTCTGCTACTCCTGGTTCACGAGAAGATTTTTTAAGATTTAGGCAACATTTTTGGGCATGGCCGTACTGAGGGCCAGGGCAACTTGATTTAAACAAAATCAAAATGCAATGTCATAACAAACAAGCATCTCAAATTTCACCTAATGATTAATCTGTTCAGCAGTTTTGGAGAAGACGCAAGCACCAAGTTCACGGACGACGGACGGCGAGTGATCAATACACCTCACCCTGACTGAAAGTCAGGTGAGCTAAAAACTCAGTGGACCATGAGTGCTGCAGTTGGGCGAGACGCTTGGTTCAAGGAGAGTAGAAACTTGTAGCTGCTGGCTTTCGAAAGTGTTGTTAAAACCCAATAAATAAATAAACAAGAGGCCCCACAGGGCCTGAAGTGCTCACCTTGAACAGAACATGATAAAAACAGAGAACAGAACACGATATAAGAGTCCAAGAATGAATCTACATTAAGCAATCCATCTCCATAGGATACACTGCATATCTTTGAGCCCCTCAGGAGTGACAAAAACAGTCCAAGCATCATGCCTTTTCTTTAGTTGATCATAATGTAAAATGTGGAGCTCCCCTCTCAAGCCCCTTGATACAACCTATGTAGATTACTCTTCACCTCTAGAGGGTACTGAATAAAAATTGTCTAATTCTTCAGCTACTTGGCCAATTCTGGCTCCTATAGGGAGCTCAAATATCAACCCAGGCACTCGATTTGAACAAAGTTGAATCTGATCTCCTTAGAGATGCTGTATACCAAATATGAAAGCATTCTGACTGGTGGATCTGAAGAACAAAATTTTAAAGAAATTTCCTCATACATGTATTGCACTGAGTTCAAATTTGGGCTACCATAGCGAGCCCAAAATGTGAATCTCCCCCCCCCCCCTCCCCCCTTAGAGATGTTGTATACCAAATACGAAAGCATTCTGACTGGTGGATCTGGAGAAAAAAATTTTTAAAAAAACTTCCCCATATAGCCCTAACTTAAAATTTGGACTACCAAAGGAAGCCCAAATATTAACATATGGACTTGGTTTGAACAATCTTGAATCTGACCATCATAACAATGAGGGTACCAAACCTAAAAAAAATTCTGACTCATGGTTCTGAAGAAGATTTTTAAAGAAAATTCCCCATAAAATTTGGGCTCCTGCATTGAGTCCAATTATGAATGAATGGGCTTCATTTTAACAAACTTGTATCTGACCCCTCTATGGATGCTGTACACCAAATATCAAAAGATTCTGAACACTGGTTCTTGAGAAAAGATTTTCTAAAATGTTTGCAAAAATGCTGCGCCAACATTATTCTGATGCCCTCTGCAGAACTCTCTAACAACAACAGAGGGCATTTTTTTACCATTCAATTCTGCTGGTCCTAAGGATGCTTCATACCATAACAGTTCTCTGTTCCATGTGGTTTGGGAAACATGGGAGTTTGAAAACATTTCTATTTTTCACTCCTGGGGTTCCCATGGGGATGCTGGGGTTTTTTTAGCATGAGGCAAGTATTTATGACCCAATATTACCACATACTGAATTTCATTCAAATCGGACCATCGGTTTGGAAAATGGAAATTTTGGGTAGTACCAAAAATCTAACCACTGCCATTATAAAGCCAAATAATGCTACACAAAGTACGTTTGGACACACGTGATTCTACATCTCAAAAGGCAGTTCCATAACGAATATCAAGTCACTGTACCCACTGGTTCATAAGATTTTAAAAATATTTTGGGAGCATTTTACCCCACCCCGTCCCTATGGGGCTGGGCATGTATTACAAAAATGTAATACCCCTTTGGTACCATTACTCACTCAAACTTTAACTTGAATTGACCAAAACATGGTGTTGATGGATGACAGACGGATGGACAATGGACGGAGAGTGATTAGATATGCCCTGCTTGACTTTGTCGAAGTGAGTTAAAACAAAAAAAAATTAAATGGTTCATGTCCGATATTTTACCCACGTTATTAAAATTGATAAATTTGTCACTGGAGTGCAACAAGGTTTATGCTATATATAGCATTGCAAAGCCTTCTTGCACTCAAGCGATGGAATACTCCGAATACACCGCCACCCATGCTATTCTGTAGATTATCAGGCCTAAAACAAACCAAAAACATGAACTTATGCATGAATATTATTACAATGAATACGCTGTCTTACACATAGGAATACCACACAATCCAGTGTAGACTGATTTCAAAAAGTCCTCCGTAGTGGAAGGGCAATTTTAACAAACATACAGGACCAAATACGCTCCATACACAGTGTAAAAATTCCACAAAATTAATAAACATTCCTATATGTTCAATAGGAATTAGGAGTATTGTAATTAAAAGTCAATTGTGTGGTTGTTTATAAACTTATATTACTTTGTTATCAGGTGTTAAAAAATATTAATATTTGTAAACACACCCACCCATTTAGATTAGTCCCTGCTCATAGCAGTGACACAGACATACAGTACAGTTGCTGATCATAATCCTTGCATGGGCAGTGCATGATGTCCATGCATGTTTTTTCCAGGTAATAGAAAATCATCATCAATAAAATTTTAATTAATGAAGCACTGAATTGTATCCTGTGGTTCATTAATTAAATTTTTGCTGATTATTGCTGTAAACAATGTTTGAAAACTAATATCATTGCATCTGCAGAAATATTGCCCATCCACGGAAAGTGACCAGTCCAAGGCAGCACAGAGTCAAGGTAATTGTGTTTTACTGTCTTTAATTTCAAATTTTGTTTGTTTTTTTTTTTTGGGGGGGGGGGGGGGGGGGGGGTGCACCAGACCCCCTCCACTGATGAGAGGGTCACACACCCTCTTGTCCTCACTCCTATCTCACTGCTATGTGGCTCAGGTGATTCTGTGCATCATATTCTTTATGACTCCCACTAGATACATGTATTACTCTTGCACCTACATGTAACTTAGATATCCTGGCTAAGCACCAGTATAATGGTAAACTAACATCAAATTGTGTGCTTATGTACATGTACAGTAGCTAACATATTGGAATAGTATAATGTGCTTTGTCAGAAACTTGATCAAGTATTGATGACAAACAACAATTTATCTTATCTTATCCTGGTGCCAGTAATAAATAGTGTAAAAATTCCACAAATTTTTACACTGTTTATTACTGGCACCAGGTTTTTTCAGCTATTAGCTAACATAAAATTGTGCGCTTCATGAAAATTATTTTGTTACTACCTGTTAAAAATTACTGTTTCTTGTTTTGCTCTTTTAGAAAAAGAAATCACTCCTTTTCTGGCAGGCATACTAAACACCGAGGTAAACTGAGGGATACCAAGGAGAATGAAAACAGGAGAGAAATGGGTATGAGGTGGTGTGTTCTTTTTATTATTTATTTATTGGTGTTTAAAGTCACATTTATCTGCACAACAGCTTATTGTGACCATGGCAGTTTATGGATGGAGGAAACTAGAGTACCCCAGGAGAACCACTGAGCATACTACACAAGCACTGTTAGCCTTGTTCGAAGACAGGTGCACCAAGAACATGCAGTATGCCTTAGTACACAGCATACCTTGCCCCCACATGGGTTGTGGGGGTGAAGTGTCTTGCCCAAGGACACAAAGCTGATGCCGCAGGTGGGATTCGAACCGAGGATCTCTCAGCTTGCAGTCTGCACCTCTAACTACTGAGCTAATGCACCCCTGATGGTGTATTCTGATTATGTAAATAGATTTAAGCAGTACTAGCTAGTATGTGATTGGTTTTAATGCCATATTTGAGAATTACATGTATGGGTGCTGAAGTAATAAGAGTGCGCTGAAAAATCTTCCCTTTGGTATTTAGTAGGTAGCTTGGTAATGGTAAAGTGACTTCCCCTCAGTAAGCAACAGTTTGAAAGCTGGCAGCCATCTTTAATATCGGGCCGAACCTAAAAACACTCGTTCTCATCCCAAGGTGACAACAAAGGTACCCAAGAAGTTTCATGAAGATCGGTTCATAAATAATGTACAGCCTCCAGCTTTAGCATATTGACATGTGCACTTACAGTGTATATGTAGCACTGAATAAATCAAAGTTCATCTAATTTGCATAATTTCTGTACAAGAAAAAAACCTGTATTTTATGTAATGTATTCCATGTTACTAAACAATCATACACAAATTTATTCAAATCAGAACTTTCATACAGAAGTTCTGTACAAAAAACTGATTGCAGTAATTTCAGTACAAAATAGTTGCCGGCGGCCATCTAGAATTTTGGACCCCTCCCCAAAAACACTCATTCTCACCCCAGGGTGATAACAAAGGTACCCAAGAAATTTCGTAAAGATTGATTCATAAATATGGCCTCTAGCCCAAGTTGTATAGAAGTTCTGTACAAAAAACTGATTGTACCTAATTTCAGTACAAAATGGCCACTGGTAGCCATCTTGAATTTTGGACTGCACCCAAAAACACTCATTCTCATCCCAAGGTGATAACAAAGGTACCCTAGAAGTTCAGTTCATAAATACAGCCTAGCCCAAGCCGTATTGACATGTGCACTTACTGGGTATACATGTAAGTAGCACTGAATAAATTAAAGTTCATCTAATTTGCATAATTTCAGCACGAGAAAAAAAACGGTATTATATGTGATGTACTCCATGTTACTAAACATTCATAGAAAAAATGATTCAAATCAGAACTTTCATACATAAGTTCTGAACAAAAAACTGATTGCACTAATTTCTGTACAAAATGGCTGCTGGAGGCCATCTTGCATTTTGGACCGCCCCCCAAAACACTCGTCCCACGGTGATAACAAAGGTACCCAAGAAGTTTCGTAAAGATCGGTTCATAAATAAAGCCTCTAGCCCAAGCCGTATTGAATTGTTGTTCCCAAACAGACGGACAATGGGCTATGACATAACCTTAAATATGACTATGTCAAAGCTGAGCTAAAAATGGGGAGTATCCAGAGTATCACAAAACAAAAACCTATTTGTAAAGGACTCCCCCTTTCAAGGACAATCTGACAGCATTGGCATTCACCACCATGCTGCCCTGAGGCTGCATTTTGAATTCCTGTGTTTGTTGTTCTTATGAAATATTATTTTATTATTATCAGTTATGGTACAAATATGGTACCGATAGCACACTTTCAGGAACCGTTGATGTCTGATAGCGACTGTGTGTCAGTGTGTGAGGTGCACACATACTTTTGGGGTTCTATACACCACATCCTTTATTTTGCTATATAATTTGTGTAAATTTATTTGCAATTTATAGAATTTCAGACTTGGAAATTTCATAGTATTGTTTTTGCCTTAGTTATGGTGCTTTATAAGTAATGGGCAATTTAGTTTGAAAAAAGGGGTTCATGAAGATTCAGTCACAGAAAGATTCAGCCCTCATACTTTTTCTGAGAATATTCGGTCTCAGTCGTGGTCGCAAGTCATCACCTCTGCGGTCAAATCCTCACAGAAATTTTTTTTTAAAATATTCTATGCATTTTTTCTATTGTTTTATTTTAAGGATTTATGATTACTAATTATGACAAAATTACAAGTGGGATATGAGACAAACCTTAATGAAGCTGGAACTAAAAAAAAAATAGGGATCTGCGAATCACAAATTTCTTTTCGAATTGAATCTCAAATCGAATCATGTCTCTGATATCGACATCGAATTGAATCCCAAATCGAATCTTAAAAGACAAGTTATTTCATATTGCATCAAACGGAAGTTACGGAACAGTGTGATGACCCTTATGCGACGGAGTGAACACCTTAAACACCAATCACTAAATATTCTCTGTAGCACCGTCGCTGAAACAGCTAGGCCTATTGTCCATAGTTTTAGTTTTTGAAGGCCTAACTTGTTACTATTCACGTTCTTAAGAACGTGAATAGTAACAAGTTAAGCCTTCAAAAACCAAAACTATGGATAATGTTCTGGGCCAAATTCACACCTTATCTAACAATTAAACATTGTCAATTACTCAAATAAATAGGAATTGAGCCTCCATGAATGAATTTTCTAATGACAGTTTTATCCTATTTTTGTTGGAAATGTAACAAATTGAAGTTAGTATGAGAGATTCGAAAAAATCGAATCCTGAGACTGATTCGGGATCGATCTCGAAGCATACGTATGGTATCGATATCGAATCGAATCTCGAATATTCGCAGGACCCTAAAAAAAAACCTTCCCAAAACAAGCTGAGAGGTTCTCAGCTCGAATCCCAATTGTGGCAACTGAAATAAGGTGTACTGCACATCAATGATGCACTTGTCTTCAACCAATGCTAACCCTGCTTGCTTGGAGTAACAATGTTGAGAAGCCTGACAGTTGCTTGTCACTGTTGCTCAGTGGTTCTCTCCTGCTGCTCTGGCTGGGTTCCTCCCCCAGTAAAACTGTTGGGTGGCCCTGGCTGTAAAAACTGTTGTTAAACCCAATAAATAAAGAAATCAAATTTGCTGAATCCAAGACCTTTGAATGATGGTTTTGATTGGGGTATGTGTGGGGGGCATGGGGGGGTGGTTATACAGTGGTGCCCACTTAATTGGATATATCTTAATTGCATATCCCTGTTAATAGAATGTAATTTCCCAACACAAAACCATTTACCATGCCTCCAGTACAAATTTGACCTGGTAATTGAATATAGGTTATAGAGTAATCTCCTGTTAATTGAATAAAAAATCTTGTAACATGTTGAGAAATTGCCCTGACTCTTCCCAGCTTTCCTTTGTTATAGACCAATTTGGCCTCAGTACATTCAATACAGGCATTTAATCTATTATATCCTGTTTGACAGAGCTCATGGAGCTCTGTCAAACAAAATATAATAGAATAAATGCTAAGTTTATCTCTGGAATACAGGAAAGAGACACAATCCCTGTTAATTGAATACTCCTGCTAATTGAATAATGTTATTGGCAAAGTGGCTCTTCAATTAACAGGGTTCCACTGTACAGCAAACTGAGCAAAAATAAATATCACAAACTAATAATGAAACTATGTACTTGTGAAATTTTCATGTGGTCATTCTACAACATGTTTTAGCTGGTACTATACAGTTTTGAAGGTTAAAGGGCTCAGTAGTTAGAGGTGTAGGCTGCAAGCCAAAGGGTCCTCTATCAAATCCCACCTGCGGCAACCACTTTGTTTCCTTGGGCAATACACTTCATTCCCATTGCCCACGTAGTGCCATTGCGTACCAAGGCATACTGCATGTCAATCGTACACTTGTCTTCAACCAATACTAACCCAGCTTGTGTGCTGTTTGTACGTTAGATGTTTGTAATTGCTCAATGGTTCTCTCTGGCTTTTCCCATCTGTAAAACTGTCCGACATGAAGTGACCCTGGCTATCGAAGTGTCATTAAACCCCAATAAATAAATCAATAAGAATCATGTGTCCCTATTCTGGAGAACAGTTCGGGGCAAATTGCCAAAGGATGGTTTGGGTTAGATTAGTATCCAGTTTGGGTCAAATTGTTGGAGGACAGTTTGGATGCAATTCTCATGAATTCCAGTCACTTTGGCCCCAAGTCATTTCGGTCCCAGTCATTACGGCCGCAGGTCAATTCAGCCCCAATATACCAGGTCATTTCGGCCTCTTTAAATATTTTCAAATATTGTTTGAATTTCAACATTTTTCTATTTAATTTTTTTTCAACATTTATATCTCTCAATTAGATATTCAGGTATACATATGATATATGTCTAGTAGATTTTCTTTCATGATAAATAAATAAAAGAAAAGTTTCAGCACGTCGAAGGTGCACATGGACTATGTGGGATTTGAAATCCCTTGCGACCTGAATAATTGTATTTGCTTATGAATCTACGACAGCCGGAAGTGAGGGTCAGTAATGTTATTTGGTTTGAGTGTATGCCTTGGAAGTGGGGTACTGGGGTCAGCCCCCCGTGGACAGCGAACTGGAAGGGGACTAGGAATTGCGCATAACTACAAGGATTCTGCTCTGCGTTTTAGAAAATGTGGACATATTTATGGTAGTATCAAAATCGCAGTTTGGTGGATGTTTCAGAAAAAAGAAAAGAAAAAGAAACCCTGTGAACCTCAAACTGGAAGGTGACTAGGAATTGTGCATAACAATATGAATGAATGACTGCATATACTTTGCAAAATTTCAAAGTAAAATAATTTCTCTTACTTGTACAGATAGCATCTTACAGTTAAAACTAGAAGTCCTGTCATGAAATGCGCAGAAATAGCACGTTGATATGCGCGTTAATGTGCCCAAGTCAAGCTATCAAATTATGTACACATGGCCTGTGCACAAGCAATGTTTCAGCCAATGGACCTCTGGGTAACCCGGAGGTCCATTGGCAGAAACATTGCATGTGTTTGCTATGAGTGACCAGGAGAACATGCCGTGCTTTGGATGCCATTCAATACGGCAATTGCGCGCAATTCCAACGTGCAATTAAGCCTAGATAAGCGCACAATTCGTGACAGGACTTCTAGTTTTAACTGTAAATGTATGTAAAATTGAACACATGGATAATTTTTAATTTTGTGTATAACTTTTCTGTACACTGTGTAAATACAAATAACTGAACATTACTTAATAAAGGTAATTACCCATTATTTCTAAACATGAACTATGCACTGATCTTTATACATGTAGATCTCTACACTTAAAATGGTGCCGAAATGACCAAGGGACCGAAGTGACTAGGGCAGAGGTGACTTTGAGGTCGAATTGACCAGAGGATGAAATGACTTGGAGCCGAAGTGATTGGATACCATTCTAACAGATGAGAGACCTTAATAAAAGGCTTAATTATTACAAAACACATTGAATGTGAATTTACTGCAGAGATAATTGCTCGACGATATACATTGTATTAATATTTTTCAATAAATATTGAACAATCTATTAATATTTTTTTTAAGAATTATTTTCAGGAGTTAAAACGAATATCGTAGCGTATCTAAAATATCCTAACAGATGTGTACTGCTCTTCTTTTGGACGAATCTTCCTTGGGCCTAGTTCTCCCCAGGCCGAAGATTCCCCCAGTTCCCGAAAAAAGATGACATGCCATTTTCAATGGCAGTAAATATCCAAAAGGGTTATTATTTTCCATTTTTTAGTGTTTGAAACTACGAATCACTGTTCAGAAATACAGATGCACCAAAAAGTAACACATTATTACTTTGTTTTGGTTTCTAACGGGACTGAAAGCAACCTGTCAGTATCACTTTTTCGAATTACACCCATTTCGTCTGCTAACCAAATCGTCCGCCGCAATTTTAACCAAGTCGTCCTCTACAATTATACCCAACACGTCCGAAACTCGTTGGCTGGGGGAAAGTATTCATGTATTGTATTTTGAATCATTTTTTATTTATTTATGTAATAATTTTATTGTATACTTTATTGTATATTACCTATTGTAATATATCTTAATGTACCTCCATTGTAATATATCTTAATGTACCTCCTTGCATTAAATTTCATATACGTGTGAAATTCTGAAAACAGAAATGTCAGAACAAAATAAACTATCCAGCCATTAAATAAATTTTAATTACTGTTTATTCAATGGATTACCTATAATAATTATATTATTACAGTAAAAGTTCTTAAAGTATATGTACGTTATATTAAGTTCCACAACATAATCTTATAATTTTGCAATTTTTCACTGAAGAGCTCCACCGGTACCTTACAGTGAATGACTGCAAAATTATTAGTAGAAGTATTATAAGAATTAATTATATTAAGAAATGCAACAAAATTTGTTATATTAAGTTCTGCAACATAATCTTATAATTTTGCAATTATTCATCGAGGTGCACCGTCGCTTTACAATAATAGCAAAATTATTAGCAAATGTATTATAAGAATTAATTATATTAAGAAATGCATCAAAATTTATGGTTTATTAAATTCTGCAACATAATCTTATAATTTTGCAATTATTCTTGGAAGAGCACCGGCACTTTACAATGAATAATCACAAAATTATTAGCAAATGTATTATAGGAATTAATAATATTAAGAAACGCATCAAAACGTGTTATAATTATATTAAGAAATGCATCAAAACTTGTTATATTAAGTTCTGTAACATAATCTTATAATTTTGCAATTATTCCAGGGGGAGGGGGATCCTGGGGGCACCAAACATTTGCAAGACGTGATGTGGGGGTGGGTGAGTCTCTTGAGTGCACCAAAAATGTGCATTTCCAACTTGTGCAATTTTTTGCATTTTTTAAAAACATATCATTATATCAGCCAATATACGACATCATTTGTGTTTCAAACCTTAAAGATGATGTACATCACACTCTTAACATAAATACAACATCAGGAGGCTTTATATGTTGGGGAAATGTCACACGTTAGTAGGGGGTGGGTGTCTTGTTCGAAATGTAAAAAATGTACAGACAATATCTTCCTTGACATTATGACAAGCGGACGACTCGGCTTGGGGACGAAACGTCCGTATACCCTTTTTTCAAGCAAACTTTTCCTTTACAACACCTTCACATTTGGTTAATTCAAAAACTGAGTTTCTGTTCATCTTGATATTTCACGAGATACATGTCAATGCATGTCTGTATACAATAGCACCAATATAACAACATTTATCCGTTATAAACTTATATTATCGGTTATATGTACGTTTTTTTTCGATTGAGGTTGTCACTGGCAGACAAGCTGCAACGAAATCAGGACTGAGAGTTCGATCTGAAATGACGAGATCATCAGCTGAGCATATTGACAAACCTCCAGAAGGACAGAACTCGAGTAATAATAATAACACTTTGGCCGGCCGCTGATTTGTCGCGGTTAACGGGTGAGAAGGCCTGACAACCCCTGAAGTGCAGATATGTCGGCCAATGTATCACGCAAAGCTTTGAGGCGAATAAAGTTGCATCAGAGTACATTTGATTCCTAGAGGGGGCAGGCCAATTGCAATTGTATGGGCAATTCGACAGCGGAAGTTACGTAGTTTTTTCACTGTTATTTACTGTCCACTTCAAAAATCACATTGACGGCTATAGAGAATTCTGTTCTGGAACACATTTATCTGACTGGGTATGTGGAACCCTTTGCGGGCCTACGGCCCGCTTGGGGTTCCTATCAATCAAATCACTTCCGTGTTTCAATGATTCAATGCGTTGTTTACTTTCATGCATCAATTCAAGGTTGAAACGAGTGGAATTATCAGATTCTTATAAAAAGCGTATAATAAAAAGAAAATCTAGTGTTTTTGAGTGGATGCCAAAAATTATCTCACTTGTGACCGAAATAATGGGTTATTTTCGCTCGCGCAAGCGCTCGCGAAAAATAAACAGTTGTCTCGGTCACTCATGAGATAACTTTCGGTATCCACTCAAAAACACTAGATATCCTCTATAGATCAGAATAACAATCAAAACAACTTGGAAAACACAAAGATAAGTTTATTTAGCTTTTGTTTATTTTTTTATAATAATAAAATAATAATTTCTCGAATCAAACCACATTAGTGCTGGGGGGGGGGGGGGGGTTGTAACAACCAGTAGTGTAATAATCAACCAGTTGTGTAATATTAACCAGTAGTGTAATAAAAATTTAACCAGTAGTGTAATACAAATCAACCAGTAGTGTAATAACCAGTAGTGTAATAAATTTAACCAGCAGTGTAATAGACATCCATGAAAACCAACAATTTTTCGACCAAATTTGAAAAATCTTTGGGGTGGCTCAAATCATAGTTGGAGTACATCTTATCAATTTTTAATCATTTTATCGTACGTTTAAAGGCGTTTTGCAGGTCAAACATCATTTCGTGGGTTCAATGCGGCGAGGAAAGGTATTTTTTATGATTTTTATGTGATGTGCGTATTTTCTGGTTTATTAAACTACTAATTAAATATAAAATTGTGAGGTATGTCGAGAAAGTACCTTAACAGTCACCAAATCGTGGGTGTTTATAAACTTATTTGCCCTCAGTACATACAATACAGGCAGTAAATCGATTATATCTGGTTTGACAGAGTACAAGGTCCATACAGGTTATGGAAAGGCATGAAAAGTTTTGTAAAACAGTAAATTGATTTTTCAGGCTCTGGAAAAGTATGGAAAATTGGGGTTAGTTTTGGTAAAGTTATGGGAAATGAAATATGGGTATTTATTTCTGTCTCATGTGACTATTCAGAAAATATTTATACTCCCAAATTTTAGGGTTCACCAAGAATCACTACTTGAGTCATTGGTGTTTGGGGCTTCTTAACACTTAAGGGCGTGGTGCGGTTGTTGTGTTCATTTGTGCCACACGGTGATATATCAAGAGTACATCTGGTGGCCTTGCAGTTGTTCTAGGTAAGTCCTGGTTGCCTGTACAGGCTGCCACGACTTGCTTAGAAAAAACTGTCATGGTACGTGGAATGTAACTTAGAAGCCTCAATGTTCCAGCCTTGGTTTTTTGCAGTACGAATGGATCAAATTTTGGATTGGGCCCTTTAGCGTTAAATCAAGGGGTGGTGGATGGAATAGAATTACATACTGAGTTATATTTAACCTTCGGGATTATGGAAATTTGATGAAACAGGGAGGGAATAGCTATGGAAAACCTAATTATCAAGTCTGTATGAACCCTGAGAGTACCAAGAGTTCTGTTAAACAACATATAAAGGATAAATGCTAATTTATCTCTCGAATACGGGAAAGTGACCATGTCGCTGTTAACTGAATACTCCTGTTAAATGAATAATTCTCAGTTGCAAAAAACGGACTATTAAATTAACAGGCTTCCACTGTTTATTCATTGGTCATGAAAGCCTAAAAGGTGATCATGTGACCCAGTGCAATTGACTCCCAAAGTTGTGAGTAGGATTAAATTGGGATGATCAGCCGATTGGTTCATCTTTTTTGTGCATTGCGCATCTTTTTGTGCATTGCGCATCTTTTTGTCCCAACCCACTAGGATTACAATGCAGGCCTGCCCCCGAACCAGGGAAGTTCGGGTCTTCTTCTTGGCGGTCCTCGAAAGGGGTCGTTGTTGTTTTCCTTCAGAGGGTCCAACTATAACATAACAGAGACAGCCTGAGGCAGATTATACTTGCCAGTGATGGCCATCACTCATTATCATCCTCGAAGCGGCAGACTATACTTGCCCGAAAATCCAGGTCGACTGCACCCTCGGGGAGAGGTAGTACCTTTGTGAGAGGACCCAACCTCCCACACTGGTCCTCACCCGAGGGTCCAACCGACTTCAGTCAACGAGACCGCCTACCCACAACTGTAGACACCTGCTGAGTACCGGATCCTTTTCCCCCTTCAACACGCCTAGACATGTGACAGCCATCATATACAGCTACCGAGGGTCGAAAGGGGCTTGTCCCCCATACCGTCCCTGCGCGCTTTCGGCGCGCGAAATCATTTCTCTTCGACATGTGATTGGTTCAATATATTTTGGCTTTGAAACCATTAATTAAAATTTTGATTTGGCCATCTCATGCCGGAAGGATTAAAAAGTTTGTTTGTGACTGTGCTGGAATGAGTGAGAAACCCTCAAAAACATGAGGCATAAAAAAATTGTCACGGTCATTCAGTGTGAGACCATACGGTAGTAAAGAAAATTCAAAGTTTAAAACTCTATTTCATGCGGGACCAGTCATGTCAACCGACACCTGTACCGGTATCGCAGGTTCCCTCATGCTCCAACCGGTACCGGTTCTGAAGTTTTTGTCCCGCCGGTACTGGGACAAAAGTATTTTATGGGGAAATTCCTAAATTGATCGAGGGTAAACAGGTTGATAATCGTGTATGGTACACTTGCACGACATACTTTTAACTTATTGGTGAATGAACATATCAAAACACTCTACAGGTGCGTATTCTGTCTGCACCACAATCTCGATAAGGCCGACCATTTTGACTTTTCGTACGTCGCATCAAAGACACTGGAAGCGCCGTCATCGACTACTTCAAAGACATTATTCTGTGGTGACATCAAAGTAATCATAAAGCACGATTCTCATGCTTTATGATTACTTTGATGTAACCGCAGAATAATTGGACGATGCCATTTGTCTTGCGAACTTAGCGACTGGCGCGGTTTAAATGCGAATTTCTGCCATCTGATTGCGATATGTCATCCAATTGTTGATTTGTCCCGGTACCGGTACCGGTTTCGGTGGGACGGGTTTTGTCCCGTCCCGGTACCTGTCATATTGGTACCGACGGTACTTTGACATGCCTGTGCGGGACCATGTATATTTTCCAGATTATTATTTTTTGTGCTTTTCAAGAGATAATATGTACTTTGTGGATGCATTGGTAATTCATGCCGAATCTGCTCAGTGTAGTGTCTAGTATGCAGAGAGTGTAAGGTTATTACTGTCGTCAGACGTCAGTGGGATTTTTTTTTTTTTTTTAGGCTTTCATAACCTATTTGACTGTCTTTGAACAGCTCTGCAGTACAATTAGCTCCCTTGATGTTACTGTCGAGAACTTTCTCCATCACATGCAGATTTGTGGTAAAATGATCTCCCTTGATGTGACTACCAAGGTTTGCCCACAGCAGATCAAAACAAATTTGTGGTAAAATTATCTCCCTTAATGTGACTAGAAAAAGTTAACGATGCATATCATGACAGATTTTTGGTAGAATTGTCTCCCTTGATGTGAATTTTCAAATAAATGCAGAAAGTCCTGTATTTCCTGGGTTTCTTTTTGGAAGGCTCGAGAGAGCTTGCACACTTGATATCACACTGTGAAACGAGAAAAAATATCTACCTCGCCATTTACACTTCCGGAGCTGTTATTATTGTGTTAATCCTTTGCCCAATGCATGCGATATCAAAATGTGTTATTTTAAAAAAAGAAATTTTTATCAAATTATTCAAAACCATTTCATGATTTTATTTTGTTGAATTTTTTTGGTTTTTTTTCAACTACTCGGTTTGTAAATGTTAATGGTGGGTGCAGCTGATTCACACTCTGATTCATTCAGGTTAAAATGAAAGTTGATAGATAATGCCAACCTTTAATTAACCCTTTCCCAACGTAATGCTCAAAAACGCCCGGCGCTATTTACAAAAATTGCCATTCAATTTTCATTATTTTTAGGGTTTTTTGCCCCAAAACAGAGCTTATGTTACCTCATTGGAACGAGCTCGTTGAGCTCGTTCCCATAAGGGGACATAATCTATGTTTTTGACGCAAAAAAAATGACAAACATTAGTTATTCAGTAGTTCTGTTTCAAGTGTTGTCTGCTTTTCATGGTATTTAAAGGGTTAAAAAAAAGTTGCAAATAATTTTGAAACTTCCTTTACTACCCAGAAAATATTTACTTCTATCTTAATCAGATATTTGGCACAGAGTCAGTTGTTTTGTTGTCTGTGAGTCATTGTGACTTCTGCCCCGTGGAAACCACGGAAAGTGAATCATTGCTTGTTTACTACGATAAAAATGCTCTGTTTTACTGGTAAAATAGGACCAAAGCTTGGGGTGGAAGTCCTTTAAAATGGGCAACATGAGTATAAACGATTGACTAAACTTTACTATATTTCCATATTGTGGTCATGATTAGCCATTGTGCAGAAATATGTGACCTTAATCACCAATAAATAAAAAATCACATTATGACCTCTAAGCTTACATTAAAGACCATTGAGCAAAATAAATGAGTATCGTTTCATTGAAAACGTAAAGTACAAGGCGTCACACCTGTGGCTTAAAATTCATGTTAGAATCAGAAACTGTTTTCGTGAATAATTCCCGCAGAGGAAAATAATCCGAATCAAGTTTAAATCTCTCCAACCCGCGACAAATCAGCGGCCGGCCAAAGTGTTATTACTACATGTACATAAAAGTCGTTTAGCCGTGTCGGATGTTCTTGGGACGGCCCAATCTTCATCAATTTAGACTTGATTGATTTGTTATAATTTGTCTGCCAATTTACGTGTATTGAAAACTCCTTCATTTATTGCTGCATTTCTTGTCACATTTAAAATCATTATTAGCATATATTTACCAAACGCTTTATATATCACATTTTTATCACAGGTGTTCGACATGTGCCACAGATCGTGAAAATGGTGTATTTGAAGATTTTTTGACAAATTATGTATTTTCCCATGATTAAGTTTTATAAGAGAGACATTTAATCATGGGAAAATACATAATTTGTTAAAAAAAAACTTCAAATACACCATTTTTCATGATCACATGTCGAACACCTGTGATTCTGCGCCTTCTGTGTAATGTCTTCTATTTCGTCTGATTTTCTTAACATTAATAAATAGAGAGTAATCGCTTGACTGGACTTGTTGCGTGAAATAATTCATGAGAAGTGAGGGGCATTGTACAAAAGCGAGTGCGCGAATGCGCACGAGTGTTTTACAATCTAGTCCCTCGCCTCGAATGAATTATTTCACGTAACCAGTCCAGCCAAGCGATTACTCTGTTTATTACTTTTCATTATTAACGATAATTGTATTATTTAACCCTTTACCTAACGTAGCGGTCAAAACGCTATTCTCAAAAATCGCCAATTAATTTTCATTATTTTTTTTCATTTTTTTGTCTCTAAAACATAGGTTATGACCTCTCATTGGAACGAGCTCGTCTATTCCTGTTGTAGTTTTTATATTCCCTGTTCATTTCTCTTGGAGAACCAAAATCTAATAAAATTTGATCGATGAAGTTTTGTCCTGTTGGAAATTACTGACATCCTCCAGTGGTTTGTAATAGAACAGATCTGGAGAAACAAATGTTTCGTGGAACAAATGTTGACAATCAAAATATTCTAGCACTCAACCAGTTAGAGGAATGTGATTGTGAGTATTCCTGTTGTAGTTTTTATATTCCCTGTTCATTTCTCATGGTGAACCAAAATCCGATTAAATTCAATCGACGAAGTTTTGCTCTGTTGGAAATTACTGGAGGGTGTCTACAGGCATCCTCCAGTGATTTGTAATAGTGCAAATCTGGATAAACAAATGTTGACAATCAAATGATTCCAGCACTCAACCAGTTAGAGGAATGTGATGTGAGTATTCCTGTTGTAGTTGCTGCATTCCCTGTTCATTTCTCATGGAGAACCAAAATCTAATAAAATTTGATCGATGAAGTTTTGTTCTGTTGGAAATTACTGAAGGGTGTCTACTGACATCCTCCAGTAATTTGTAACAGAGCAAATCTAGAGAAACAAATGTTTCATGGAACAAGTATTGGCAATCAAAATATTCTAGCACCCAACCAGTTAGAGGAATGTGATTGTGAGTATTCATGATGCAGTTTTTATATTCCCTGTTCATTTCTCATGGAGAACCAGAATCTAATAAAATTCAATCATGGAGAACCAAAATGTCCAATTCATTGCTCCCTGTTCACTTCTCGTGGAGAACCATAATCTAATAAAATTCAATCATGGAGAAGCAAAATGCTCTATTGGAAATTACTGGAGGGTGTCTGCTGGCATCCTCCAGTAATTTGTAAAAGAGCAAATCTGGAAAAACAAATGTTTCATGGAACAAATGTTGACAACCGAAATATTCTAGCACCCAACCAGTTAGAGGAATGTGATTGTGAGTATTCCTGTTATATTTTTTGTATTCCCTGTTCATTTCTCATGGACAACCAAAATATTCTAGCACTCAACCAGTTAGAGGAATGTGATTGTGAGTATTCCTGTTGTAGTTTTTATATTCCCTGTTCATTTCTCATGGAGAACCAAAATCTAATAAAATTTGATCGATGAAGTTTTGTTCTGTTGGAAATTACTGGAGGGTGTCTACTGGCATCCTCCAGTAGTTTGTAATAGAACAGATCTGGAGAAACAAATGTATTTATTGTATTCCCTGTTCACTTCTCATGGAGAACCAGCAACTAATACAATTCAATCATGGAGAACTAAAATGTTCAATTCATTGCTCCCTGTTCACTTCTCATGGAGAACCATAATCTAATAAAATTCAATCATGGAGAACCAAAATGCTCTATTGGAAATTACTGGAGGGTGTCTGCTGGCATCCTCCAGTAATTTGTAAAAGAGCAAATCTGGAAAAACAAATGTTTCATGGAACAAATGTTGACAACCGAAATATTCTAGCACCCAACCAGTTAGAGGTCTGGAGGGTGTCTGCTGGCATCCTCTAGTAATTTGTAACAGAGCAAATCTGGAGAAACAAATGTTTCGTGGAACAAATTTTGACAACCGAAATATTCTAGCACACAACCAGTTAGAGGAATGTGATTGTGAGTATTCCTATTGTAGTTTTTATATTCCCTGTTCATTTCTCATGGAGAACCAAAATCTAATAAAATTTGATCAATGAAGTTTTGTTCTGTTGGAAATTACTGGAGGGTGTCTACTGGCATCCTCCAGTGATTTGTAATAGAGCAAATCTGGATAAACAAATGTTGACAATCAAAAGATTCCAGCACTCAACCAGTTAGAGGAATGTGATGTGAGTAATCCTGTTGTAGTTGCTGTATTCCCTGTTCATTTCTCATGGAGAACCAAAATCTAATAAAATTTGACCGATGAAGTTTTGTTCTGTTGGAAATTGCTGGAGGGTGTCTACTGACATCCTCCAGTAATTTGTAATAGAGAAAATCTAGAGAAACAAATGTTTCATGGAACAAGTATTGGCAATCAAAATATTCTAGCACCCAACCAGTTAGAGGAATGTGATTGTGAGTATTCATGATGTAGTTTTTATATTCCTGTTCATTTCTCATGGAGAACCAAAATCTAATAAAATTCAGTCGATGAAGTTTTGCTCTGTTGGAAATTGCTGGAGGGTGTCTGCTGGCATCCTCCAGTAATTTGTAAAAGAGCAAATCTGGATAAACAAATGTTTCGTGGAACAAATGTTGACAATCAATATATTCTAGCACTCAGCCAGTAGAGGAATGTGATCTGAGTATTCCTGTTGTAATTGCTATATTCCCTGTTCATTTCTCATGGAGAAGCAAAGTCTAATAAAATTTGATCGATGAAGTTTTGTTCTGTTGGAAATTACTGAGGGGTGTCTACTGACATCCTCCAGTAATTTGTAACAGAGCAAATCTGGAGAAACAAATGTTTCATGGAACAAGTATTGACAATCAAAATATTCTAGCACGCAACCAGTTAGAGGAATGTGATTGTGAGTATTCCTGTTGTAGTTTTTATATTCCCTGTTCATTTCTCATGGAGAACCAGACTCTAATACAATTCAATCATGGAGAACCAAAATGTTCAATTCATTGCTCCCTGCTCACTTCTCATGGAGAACCATAATCTAATAAAATTCAATCATGGAGAACCAAAATGCTCTATTGGGAATTGCTGGAGGGTGTCTGCTGGCATCCTCCAGTAATTCGTAATAGAGCAAATCTGGAGAAACAAATGTTTCGTGGAACAAATGTTGACAACCAAAATATTCTAGCACTCAACCAGTTAGAGGAATGTGATTGTGAGTATTCCTGTTGTAGTTTTTTTATATTCCCTGTTCACTTCTCATGGAGTACCAAAACGTAATAAAATTCAATCGATGAAGTTTTGCTCTGTTGGAAATTGCTGGAGGGTGTCTAGTGACATCCTCCAGTAATTTGTAATAGAACAAATCTAGAGACACAAATGTTTCATGGAACAAGTATTGACAATCAAAATATTCTAGCACTTGAGCAGTTAGAGGAATGTGATTGCGAGTATTCCTGTTGTACTTTTGTATTCCCTGTTCATTTCTCATGGAGAACCAAAATCTAATAAAATGTAATCATGGAGAACCAAAATGTTCAATTCATTGCTCCCTGTTCACTTCTCATGGAGTACCATAATCTAATAAAATTCAATCATGGAGAACCAAAATGCTCTATTGGAAATTGCTGGAGGGTTTCTGCTGGCATCCTCCAGTAGTTTGTAATAGAGCAAATCTGGAGAAACAAATGTTTCGTGGAACAAATGTTGACAACCAAAATATTCTAGCACACAACCAGTTAGAGGAATGTGATTGTGAGTATTCCTATTGTAGTTTTTTTATATTCCCTGTTCATTTCTCACGGAGAACCAAAATCTAATAAAATTTGATCGATGAAATTTTGTTCTGTTGGAAATTACTGGAGGGTGTCTTCTGGCATCCTCCAGTGATGATTTGTAATAGAACAGATCTGGAGAAACAAATGTTTCGTGGAACAAATGTTGACAATCAAAATATTTTAGCACTCAACCAGTTTGAGGAATGTGATTGTGAATATTCCTGTTGTTGTTTTTATATTCCCTGTTTATTTCTCATGGAGAACCAAAATCTAATAAAATTTGATCGATGAAGTTTTGTTCTGTTAGAAATTACTGGAGGGTGTCTACTGGCATCCTCCGGTAATTTGTAATAGAGCAAATCTGGAGAAACAAATGTTTCGGGAACAAATGTTTCGGGAACAAACGCTGACATTCAATTATTCTAGCACTCAACCAGTTAGAGGAATGTGATTGTGAGTATTCCTGTTGTAGTTTTTATATTCCCTGTTCATTTCTCATGTAGAACCAAAATCTTATAAAATTCGATCGATAAAGTTTCGCTCTGTTGGGGGTTGCTGGAGGGTGTCTGCTGGCATCCTCCAGCAATTTGTAATAGAGCGAATCTGGAGAAAGAAATGTAAATTTTCAAATAAAATCTAGCATTCATTCTGTTAGCATCTTCCAATATTCTGTTAAGGGACAATGTGGAGGTAATATTCTAAGAAGTTCTCATATTTTTCGCTCTTTCCCAATTGTCTATAATAAGGAGGTTAACAAGTTAAGGAAAAGCGAGTATGCCTGCTGTAGTCCGACATGCATATTCCTATTTCATTTGCCTACTGGCACTCTCCAGTAGGATATAACAGGACAAACTCTGGAAACAAATGTAAATATTTTAAATAATCTAGCACTTGACTAGTTATAGATAATTCTACATGGAAATTGGACTTTATAGACTCCACTCCACTAACATCAACCCACCTAAGAATATTGAGAAATCGCAATATTTTAGATAAATATATCCTTGTCTTTGTTTCGATACTGTAGTTTAGTTGCCACTATTTTCCTTTTCCCCGCTCACCACATCCAGTTGACCAGTCCACCCCAACACACATACACCCAAGATTAAGTTAAAAATAAATATCTCTCAGACGTTTTTCCTTTGTTTCAGTCAAATTATTTCCATCCATGTATTTGAAAACCACCATAATATAGACTGACATTCATCTCTGCCATATGTAAACCACCTTAATATCAGATAAATACGAATAATGCATCACAATCATTGTTTTTTTTATAAATCCCTTAGAAATATACTTCGGAACAAATAAATCGATCAGACATGAAACTCCCCCATCAATACGAAGGAGAAATTTTTAAATGTCTGTGTGCACGGGATTTCACTTTTTTCTCTCTCTCTTTTTACAACTCGTCATCGTGTTGACATCTTCACGCAATCGTGCTGGTGAATTGTATTATGTTATCCGACTGACCCACTGACCGTATATTTTGACAGTTTAGTTTGACTGCCCGTTTATCGTCACATTATTATCGGGGAGTCTGGTGAATTGTGTATTAAATTATCCAATTGATCCGCTCACCACATACTTTGACTGATTAGTTTGATCGTCTGTTATAATCACAACATGTTTGCTATGTGCTGATAAATTGTGTATTATATTATCTAACTGATCCTCTGACTGTTTTCTTAGACAGATTAGTTTGACAGTCCATTATCATCATAGCACGTTTATTAATAGCCCAAGAACATTAGGTTTCACTAGGGAAAAAAATCGGAGAAAGCTGATTTTTTCAGGGAATGTCGAGTACATGTCACTGAACGATTAGACAAAAGTCCCCTAAAATCCCAGTTGAGCTTTTTTTTCTGCAGCCTTTTTTCGAAAACGCGTTTGAAAAAAATCAAAAAAAATCGCACGAACTTTGTAACCTCGAATTGATCCAACTGTATTTTTTGTTTACGCGTATTTCGAGCTACATAATGTCTAATATACATTTACCTAGAGGAAAATGTGCATTCTATGACAATTTCTGCGAAAAATTATTGAAAATTCACAAAAAAGTATCGGATTTACGCAAAAAATGACGATTTTCCTAACGGATTTGCCCAAAGGGTCGTAGTATAGAACGGGATGTTAGTTGGACAGACGATAAAAAATCCACCACCATTTGAAGACTTTTATCATTGCTTACAAAATAGACATTATGGAAGACCCCCTCTACTTCTGGCCGAGTTCCCCTTTTGGCATAAAATTCGTCAGCATGAGAACTCAACTATTTTCGGGCTTGGGACCGAACAGACACGTCTGTGTCTGGCAGCATTAGATCAATAAATAATATTTACAGAATGTACAAAAATCAATAAATAATATTTACAGAATGTACAAATCAATCAACATGGATTAAGTTACATTGACTATTATCAACGCTATATACAGAAATGACATGACCTATATACATATTATTCATCGAACTCAGAAATTTCCGACAGGACAGTGTTTCTGTGGTTGTTACAAGAATCCGAACTGCAATTACACAAACCTGAGCAAGAGAGTCCTGCCTTCTTACACAGACACCTTTTTGTACAAGCACTCTTGCAACCACAACTGATCAGATTCAGTAGGTTATCGGGGGCACATGGCTTTGTGGCTGCAGTCGGTACAAGAAGTCCATTGTCTAGCGACCATCCTCAATCCGTCGGAGGAAGCGAAGTGCCCAGCCATTGTTGGACCTGGAGATAACATCTGTAGGCATGTTGTTGTGCAGCATCGCTGCTTGGTGGGAGTGAGGCTAGGTCGATGGGTTTATTCAGTTTAGATTTTGCTACATAACGCTTGTAAGTGACATATCTATATTGGTCGAGAGAGGAAACAGTTTTACTCCCGTATAAGATCAGGAGAAGTTGTTCCCCGGCAGCGGCTACTGCACTTGGTGTACTGTCATCCGCCAAAATTGTGTTGACATACTGTTGTGAGTCGCTAGTAACTTCGGAGACAATTGTACTGAATACTTTCTTCTTACAAACTCGAAAGAGTGCAGAAGTAGTGTCACAACCACTTATAGAATGTGCTACAAGGAGGTTGCTTCTATGGTCACCCATTTTGGTTGCTATTTCACTAACTGAAACTAGTAAGTTTGGGGTAATGGAATACATCATGTGAATATTACATCCCGGTTGAACTCGAGAGGTAAGAATGACTAACAAGTTGTGTCTGTTCCCACAACGACAACATTGTTGTCATCTTGAGCGATGTCAAGTGCAGTTTCGGCTATCAGTACATCAGCATCAGCCTCGGCCTGCTTGGACTGAATATTGATAGCAGATAGCTCCTGCATTAGAAGATCGATCAGTTGGGTTTTGTTCTTGGCATTTGCAAGGAAATCGGATTGGGGTGTGGTGGCTGGTAACTCGGGTGAGATATTGATATTAATGGAATACCTATTTTTCGATCTACGGGCTTGTTCCATGCCCTTTGTAGACATTGTACAAGCATAACCATCAAAAACAACCACGACGTTCGCCCCAAAATGTCTCACTAGATAATTGGAATATGATGTACATATGTCCTTATATGACGACTGTTTAGGCCATACAACTGCCCTCAATAAAAATCCACCATCTACAACAAACAGAGAATGTTCTGGGATTTTAGTTTGCTCGGAACCGTATGTTTTGAGGATCTTACCGAGCGTGCCTTTCTGTGTCTTCCTCATTCCAACAGAATCAAACAATGCTGGTGGTTTCGGGGCGAGTTCATATTTGAGATACTCTTCCATCTCTGCTTGTGACTGAATAACACATGTGATGCGGTTGAACAGAATTGTGGGGTCAATCACTACCTTACTTCCACGGACTTTGATGCTATTTGTCATCGATGCGAAAGACTTCACAGTGTCAACACGTCGTAGTTTGATGCTGTTGAACGTTTTGCTTACAACATTCGATACGCAACATTCACCAATTTTGCGAACTTGGTCACACTTCACAGTTTCGTCGGCCACAAGCCCGGTCGCAAAAGACTAATTGTAGTGGATCTCTATTCTGAAAGGGGGGATGCACTCTGAGCCAGTTCAATAATTTGGTGATATCATTGGCATCAGTCAATTGTGAACTTTGACGGAGACCCCGATGTTGTTCGCCATGACCAGTGTGAACATGAACAAAATTTTCGAGAGCATTACATATCGGAAGGCAAAGAGGTAGTCCATGTACCCATTTCGCAACAGTGCTATCGGTTATTCCCCTGCCGTGTGTGAGACCACCAGGGAGCTTGAACATTCTCATTAAACACTGCTCTATGGTCTGATCAGAATATATCCCGTCCCAGAATTTATCTGAGCGCCTTATGGTAAAGTAACCTTTCTCAGTGAACAACTTCAAATCATCCTGTTGCATTATTTCTGTTAGCTCATTCATCTGCTGCAAATAGAGATGAGAACTTTTTGCGTATGCAAAATGACCACCTGCGTGAAATACTGGAATCATATTGCGAACACAATATGTGTGGAGTTCCCAGTCGCCTGTGCGCTCTGCTCTCAAGAACAACTGGAGAAGACCTATTTGCTCGTAGTATTGTACCCAAAGCTTTCCTGTGCGTCCTACGGACGCATTCTGGAGCAGTTCGTGTAATTTTGACAGTAGATGGTTGACACTTTCTTTATTGACAGCGTCAGCTGTTGTACAGTCACCTCTGGCAAGTCCACAGAATATTTCATTGACTCCTGTGCAGTCTATGTTATCTAGTGTTCGGCTTTCTTCAAACACAAGTTTTGTAATGGCAATTTGTGTTAGCAAATGGGCACGAACTGCTCTTGAATATGCATGACCACTGATCAAATGATGGATTGACCCACCAGCATAAACAGTCCCCCAAAGTTCATCCAAGCCGCTACCAGCCATGATCGAACCAATTGCCCCTAAATATGACATAATCATATGGAAGCCGCCGAGTCTAACGAAAACTTTTGTCAACTTATCTGACGAAGACACAATCTCCACTGCTTTGATATAAAGTGGTTGGTCAAACGTCACTGGACAAACGTTCAGTCCCTGTTTCTCAAATTCAGTGAAACAATGATGCTATAATACGGTATTTGAATGAGAAAAGTCGATGCCGTTTGAATTTGAGTTTAGGGGGTATGGTTAATATTTCACACGTTTCACCAGTTCATTATGGAATAAATGACTATTGTTAAATATAATATCATTATAAATCCACTGCTTTTCTGCAATTTTTGATACATAATTTAACTCCCAAAGTAGTCGTAGATTTGATTTAATGGACGTTGTGTACCGTTGTGTGTATGAAAACAATAAAAAAATTTTCGTAATTTTGTACATTTTCGTGAATATTTCACGATTGAGTGTGAGGATTGGTACAAAGTTGGCATTTTCTGTTGGGGATATGTATTCTCAATATAATTCAGCACGATATTTATGATTCTCACCCTAATAAGGCGAATAAGAATGAGAAATATGGAGCTGGGTCGAATTTTTTTTTAAATTTTTTTTTTCATCAAAAAAACGCTATAACTAAAAAAGCTCAACTCGGATTCGCGGGGACTTTTCACACTTTATCCGTAATGTGTGTCCCGGAAACATATAAAAAAATCAGCTTTCTCCGATTTTTTTCCTTACTTTCTCATTTTTATGTCTAATGTGCCTGGACTATAAGTATATCTTGTGTGTATGTGTGCATGGGCCCGAACCTTGGGAAAGGGATTTCAGATGAACCCTTACAAATTTATTCAGTTTTATGCCATGATGTTTTGTCGTAACCACCGTTAGTATAAACGTCTTGTTTTGTTTATAAGTTAGCTAGGGACTAAATGACGACGTCTTACAATAAAACGGAATGATGAATTCCGTTTTCTGTGGAATATCTTTGTTTACTTCTCTCTCTACCCTCTTGTTGAACCCTTACAAATTTTTTTCACGAGATGTTTGCTATGTGCTGATAATTTGTGCATTATATTATCTAACTGATCCACTGACTGTTTACTTGGACAGATTAGTTTGACAGTCCATTATCATAATAGCACGTTTATCAAGTATATCTTGTGTGTATGTGTGCATGGGCCCGAACTCGGGGAAAGGGGTTTCAGATGAACCCTTACAAATGTATTCAGTTTTATGCCATGTTGTTTTGTCGTAACCACCGTTAGTATAAACGACTTGTTTTTGTTTATAAGTTAGCTAGGGACTAAATGACGACGCCTCACAATAAAACGGAATGATGAATTCCGTTTTCTGTGGAATATCTTTGTTTACTTCTCTCTCTACCCTCTTTTTGATCACATTAAACCAATGCAATGAGAAAGATTATCCTCATTTACACACTTTATATTACTCTGCTATAACTCCTGTTGATGTTTCTTTCCAGCCACAAAATGAATTGTCTATATTATTTATGAATCTTCAGGTCTCCTTCATGCGTCCGTGCTTTGGTGTTGCTGATGGAATATTTGTAAATCATGGCGGGTAGTATTAATTTGGACGGGATCCAGACTGATTCTAACTTTGACTTTAATTATCTCATGAACGGGATGACCAACATGTCCAACACAGCTGGTGATTCCCCACCTATATACAACGTTACCGATTGTAAATATCTCCTTCCTAGTGAGTTGCAATCAGAGCTCAGGGACATGAACGGATCTTTCTCTGCATTTCATATCAATTGTCAAAGCCTTAATGCCCATTGGGATCCTCTAAAACACCTGCTATCTGAACTAAACAGTAATGAAAATACATTCGACGTCATTGGTCTCACGGAGGTCTTTCAGATCCCCTCTAATATATCTTATACACTAGAAGGATATCACCCTTTATTAAAACATACCAGACCCTTGGCTGACGATGGTCGAGGTGGAGTAGGACTATTTATAAAAAGTGACACTAACTTCATTGTCCGAAAAGATCTTTCTATTTTCATACCACATGTGATTGAGTCAATGTTCATAGAACTAAAGGATAAGAATCTGTCGAGAATTATTGGTGTAATATATCGTCCAAATACGGCCCCCAAAGCGGATATAGATCTTTTTCAATCAAAGGTCAACAACATAACTGACATACTTAACAAGGAAAAGAAAACAACCTTAATCATGGGCGACTTTAATATTGACCTTCTGAAAGTAGCTTGCCACTCGAAAACAGATAGGTTTACAGATTTAATGTTTAGTGAGGGATTTATGCCTGTCATCACCAAACCAACCAGAGTGACAGATCATTCTGCGACGCTCATAGACAATATCTTTTCAAATAATCTAATTAACTCTCAAATCTGGTATAATTCTCACTGATGTATCCGACCATTTTGGAATCTTTTACGCTGAATCGGCAAATATGTCACTAGAGAATACAATGCCAACTCTATCTAGGAAAATAAACACTAGCAGTATCGAATATTTCAAGGTATTATTGTCCCAGTGTGATTTTGCTCCAGTTAATGGAATCCAACTGTCCCAATGCTGCCTATGAACACTTTTTAAATATTTTTCTGAATGCATTTGAATCGGCAGAGTAAAGCAATGTATTACGAAAACGTCCTCTTGGAAAATAAAAGTAATATGCGGAAAACGTGGCAAATTCTAAATAACGCTCTAAACAGGAACAAAAACAAAAGCAATTTACCTTCCTTTTTTAATCTGGGTGAAAAAAGAGATAAATACACCGAACGAAATCGCTCATGAATTCAATAATTTCTTTGCAAATATAGGAAAGGAGACCTCAAAACAAATATCGAATCCACGCAAATCTTTCTCCGAATTCATGAGATACCCACTCCCAGATAATATGTTTATTTTACCAACGTCGTCCCTGGAAATTATCAATATTGTAACTAAAATGAAGCCTAAAGCAAGTCAGGATTGTGAAAATATTTCATCCAGTATCCTTAAACATTCGATAGATTCGGTTGCCAACCCCCTTGCACATATCATGAACATTTCACTCAGTCAGGGAGTAGTTCCTGACAGAATGAAAATTGCAAAAGTTATCCCAATCTTTAAATCAGGCGATGAAAATAACTTCACAAACTATAGGCCAATAAGTATTCTCCCTGTCTTTTCAAAGATTTTAGAAAAACTGATGTTTGTTAGACTGATAAAATTTCTCAATAAATTCGATATTCTCTATCACCACCAATATGGTTTTAGGAAGCAGCATAGCACACTACATCCAATTATGCAACTGTTAAAACATGTTGCTATAGAAAATAACAAAGTGAGTAAGGACACCACTTTAGCTATTTTTCTTGACCTTTCCGAAGCCTTTGATACAATAAGCCACGACATCCTCCTTCAAAAACTCGAACACTATGGAATAAGAGGTATCGCTTTAAGTTGGTTCAAAAGCTATCTGAAGAACAGGAATCAGTATGTATCGTTTGGTGATAGCAACTCAAATCTAACTGAACTGACATGTGGAGTTCCACAAGGTTCTATATTGGGCCCTATTTTATTTCTAATATACATCAATGACATAAGTAATTCAACTACATTAAATATCTTGTCGTTTGCCGATGACACAGAAGCTTACAAGTCTGGAGCGGAGATTACTGCCCTAGTCTCAGATTTTAATGAGGAATTAAAAAATATATTTGACTGGTGCACAGCCAACCACCTAGTCCTGAACGAAAAGAAAACGAAATACATGTTACTTAATCCAAGTCACAGAGGTAGGAATGTTACTCATCAGAATGTCTATATAAACAACCGGGTAATCTGCAAGGTTGGTAGTGGAGAAAGTGAGAAATCCTTAAAGTTTCTTGGTATAAATATTGATGACAACTTATCGTACAACGCCCACATATCTCAACTCTGCACAAAAGTTGGACTTGCCAACTTCGTTCTAAATAAAGTTAAAAAGTTTCTCCCTCATACTGCTATGAAAACGTTATATTTCACACTGATACAGAGCCATTTCATCTATGGAATTCCGTTATGGGGTGCGTCAAAAGCCTGTGATCGTCTTAAAAAACTGCAGAAACGAGCACTACGAATAATAAATAATAAGAAATACAATGCCCACACTGACCCCCTATTTATCAAAGATAGTATATTGAAGTTAAAAGATTTATACAAATTACACGCCTTATTATTTATGTTTGATTGGCATAATGGAAACCTCCCGGTTTCATTTGCAAACTTCTTCTCAATTGTGAATAACCAACAAAACATAATTACTCGCCAGGCTGGTCTCTTACGCACTCACAAAACCAGAACCAAAACCCTGGATAAATTACCCGTCTTTGCGCTTCCAAAGCTATGGAATGAGTTAGAAAGAGATATCAGAAATACAGAGAATAGGAAAGAATTCAAGAAAAAGTTAACAACAATATTTTTCTCCTCTTACTCCGAAAACATTTCCTGTTCGAACCCTTATTGTCCGGATTGTATAAACTAAAATGTATCCCTTTTCCAACGTGGATAGCCGAGACATTTGTCATAAGAAAATTCTTGAATAACTAACTAATCTTATTTTTTCGTTTTGGAGACAAAGCTCGAGTGTCTTCATTGGGGCGAGCTCAAGGAGATCGCCCCAAGGGAGGATCGTGGGCTGTGGTTTTGAAACAAGGTGTGAAAACAAAATAAAATTTGAATAACGACTTCTATGAATGGCTGTGGGTGGTTTCGGCGGTTATGTTAATAAAGGGTTAACTATAAAATCACGTGTTGTCTTTGACAGTAATCGTTGTCTGGTACTCTCGTCCATGTCGCCTCACATTCTGCTCCCACCAACCATTTCGTAGATTTACTCATACTATTACTACCTCCAAGCTAATGGGAGGAACGGTGTCAGCAGAATCAAGGGAGCGACATTTCGCAGTTGATCATCAGCGACACTACGCACGCATGCTGGGATGAGACCAAATCAAGACATAATAACTGGAATCCACAATGTTGCAGTGTAATACCAATTTCTTTCTCTTTCTTTTGCTGATCTTTCTTTCTCTTTTTCTTTTATATCTCTTAGGGAAAGGCAGGAAGACAGCCAATCTGGCTATGCCTTCCCCTGCCAGTATACAATGCTTTAATTATTGGGATTTTGTATTTTTATGTACTATAAGAAATATATTTTTGTGTTGAAATTTCAATATGTTAACTCCATGTACTATATGTATACATTGTTATATTTTAGTATACTGGCAAATAAAATATCAAATATCAAATATCAAAAAAAATAATAGTTATTCAAGAATTTTTTTGCAAGTGTCGTCTGCTTTTCATGTTAGGTAAAGGGTTAAAAAAACAAAAACAACGAAGTCCCCATTACGCCCACGGTAAAGCGTCTTCGTTTGTGCGCACGGATACATGACACAATTGTTGATTGGATAATTCACTTGCGAAGTTATCATTTATAATCAAATCCGGAAATCCCAGTAAATCACACTTTGGAAAGTAATAACATGGTCTTATTTGTCAAGCATGTGGGATATTCCTTTTTTGTGTATATTTTATATATTTATTACATGTGCTCCTTTATGGACGCGCAATTATGTGGACGCTAACTGTAGTTTTTTTTTATCGCAGATGAATTGTCTTGAGCTTGTTTCTGCTCAGTTATCCTTGTGTTACTTTGTACCAGTTTCTCTATCTATATGCTTTCATGGTCATTTCAGGTTAAAACTTAATTATCTATTTATTTATTGGTGTTTAAAGTCACATACGTATGCACAATGGCTAATTGTGATCGTGATTGTTTTACGGGTGGAGGAAGCCGGAGTCCCCGGAGAGAACCACCGAGCATCGACGAGCAACTGTCAGCTCCTCAACATTCTAACTCTGTTCAAGCTCCGCTCAAGCGGGGTTACAGCGGTTGAAGACATGTGCACCATCAACGTGCAGTATCCCTTAGTACACGGCGTCATCGTGCCCCCATGTAGCAACTGGGATAAAGTGTCTTGCCCAAGGACACAACCCGGTTCGTCCCGGACTGGGATCGAACTCGGGACCTCCAGCATAGAAGTCCAACAGGCTACCACTGAGCCACCGCGCTCGTTAAAACTTAATAAAGCCCTCTTATTTTTTTATTTATTTTTTTTTTTTTTTCGCAGATTACCGGTTCGACCTAATATTTCTCATTTGTCATAACGTCCACTGAGTTCCAACGTGTTCGATGTGCCTACAAGCAGCCTACTGGCACATAGAGCACATTGGAACACAGGGGACGATAATATACCTTGGTTATCAAGGGTGGAAAATTGCTGCCCCTGAGTTGACTGCTTCTAACCGATTGACCAGTGCAACAAAAGAACGCCCAAGAACCGGTCATACTTAATACCAAGGGATACCGAGGTGAAGGAAAATAGGGTGAGAGTGGGGCGGAGAGGGCAAGAAGTGGTGTGTTATGAGTATATAAATAGATATAAGCAAAATGTGCTCGGTTTTAATGCCATTTTAAGAATAATAGCGCTGAAGTAATAGTGTTCGCTGAAAAAATCTTCCCCCTCTGTATAGATAGATAGCTTGGTAAATAGTATTTACAGCGGCGACTTCTTTACTTGTGAAGAATGAATGGAGTTTCATTCATTTTCCTTAACTTGTGACGATGAATGAAAAGTTTCAGCGCTTCGAAGGCGCACAGGAACGATGTGGGACTTAAATCCTTTGCGACCCGAATAACGTTATTTGCTTTATAACTTTATTTGCTTATGAATCCACGAGAGTCGGAAGCGACACGATGTGGGACTTAAATCCTTTGCGACCCGAATAACGTTATTTGCTTTATAACTTTATTTGCTTATGAATCCACGAGAGTCGGAAGCGAGAAGCAATAATCTCATTTGGTTTGAGTGTGCGCTCTGACAGTAGGGTAGTGGGTTTAGATCCCCGAGAACCTCGAACTTGAAGATGACTAGGAACTGTGCATAACTGTGCATAATCTGCTCTGTGTTTGCTTAGAGACGTGGGCCTATTTTTTTTTTTTTTTTTTTTTTTTTTTGGTAATACTGAAACCGCAGTTTGTTGGTTGTTCTCCAAAAAAGTAAGAGAAAATAATCCCAAACAGTCGCTGGTTTTGGAGCAGCCCTAGCATGTTATCAATAACGATTACAAAAAAGAAATATGTCACATATTTCTGTCGTAACAAATAAGACAATTGCCGACAGCCACAAAGGGCTGTAAAGAGAACTAATTAACGAGTCTCAAGTTAAGCTTCTATAACTTTGAAAAGAAGCAAAAAACAAACAGTCCCTAGTATTGATCTCCAGCTATACGATCACAAATTAGAAGCAAGCAACGAGGCCAATTTTGGGGGATTTATACTTGTTAGCAACCTGAGTTTAAAAAGTCACGCAAACTCCATTACGGTTAGAGCTAATAAACGCATGGATTTTCTGAAGATGATCAGAGGTAAAAAATGGGGAGCAAACAAAAGTGTCCTTCTCAAGCTCTACAAATCATTTATACTCCCGGTACTAGAATATGGTGCCATGATAACAAGTGACCTGAGCAAAACCAACATTCAGAAGCTACAGAGCGTTCAAAATCATGCCTTGCGCGTGGCACCTTGCAATCCCACGTGGACACCAATAAAGAAACTTCATGAGCTAGCAAAAATAGAAACTACTGAAACGCAATTAAAAGACCTTCAAAACAAAACCCTCAACAGACTCCAAGATAGTGATTTAATGGTAGAGCTGAACGAGGACCGAACCCTTAAAAGAAAAACAAAATAAATCACAGAAAATTAAATTTATTCATTAGAATTGAATTGCGTGGAGACAGTGAGGATTGCCTTGCTACGCATTGAGAACATCAGGATTGCGTCTGTGAGGACTGCCCCGCAACTCTGCAGAAGCGCGATTGAAACGCGATTAAAAGACCTACATAACAAAACCCTCACTATATCTCCAAGATTGTGAATTAATGGTAGAGCTGAACGAACAGCGAACCCTTAACCCTTTACCCAACGTAGACGATATCAAAATTTATTATTTTAAATATCATTTTTTTTAATTTTTCAAAAAATTTCAATAAAACCATATCATGTGACCCCTTCGTTGGAACGAGTTCGACGAGCTCGTTCCGACGAGGGGTCACATGATATGGTTTTGTTGGAATTGTTTGAAAAATAATGTTTTTTCAACTGTTGAAATTGCATATTACGCGGGCAGATGCGGGCGATTCGTTGGGAAAAGGGTTAACAGGAAAAGAAAACAAGTCACCGAAAACTAAAAACTAAAATTATTCATTAGAATTAAATTGCCGTGGAGTCAGTGAGGATTGCCTCACTACTCTTTGAGAACTTTAGGATTGGGTCTGTGAGGATTGCCTCGCAACTCTGCGTGTGGGGAGTGGGCTACGAACCAACCCGCCACTCGCCCCAGCAATAGCAACAATCACACAACACTTACAACATACAATAGTGGAGTTCTATCTTTCCCTAATAATGATAAGGAGGAGTGGAGTCAGTGGGGATGGCCTCGCTATTCATTAAGAAATCTAGAATCGAGTCTGTACAACTCTGCACGTTGGGAGCAGGCTCCAAAGAAACCCACCCCTCGCACCATCCTTCGCAACGATCACAAAACAGTCATAACATACAATAGCGGATTCCTATCTATCTCTTCCTATAACTTTTCTAACTGAACACTCAAATTTTCTTGCAATACTCCTATCAAGAAGACACATGGAAATAGCATTCGATATGCTGAGAAATAATCGACTTTGGTGTTCAAGACTTCGTTAATGATCGGCAGTTTCCATGAGTTTTAAATTATCGCAGAAACTATTCCGGTGTGTGTGCAAACGAACGTTGTCGAGTACTCGACAATGTTCGTTTGTATACACACTATGGAATAGTTTGAGAATACTGCTTTCCAATTCCTAGAGTTTTGATCCCATATTCGGTGAAATAATTGCTGCGGATAACCGGATATCATCCGGTTATAGCTCTTGGTTAGTCGGTTACGAAAATGAGTCAACCGTTTCAGCCCCACCCTAAAGGCAGATAGATGGGCAAAGCTCAGCATCCACTCTCCCTTATAGGCTGATGGATGACTCCCGGCTTTCAAAAACACAAATTGGTGGATTCTTTCCTTTTTGTAACCGTTATGGATAATATGCTGGGGCTGTTCCCAAACCAGCGACTGTTTAGTTTCTTTTTCATTTTTCTAAAACAACCATCATACTGCGGTTTTGGTAGAATTCTTGAAGCTGTGCACAATTCCTCGTCATCTTCCAGTGAGGTTCTCGGGGATCTAAACCAACTACCCTACCGCCATTGCGCACACTCAAACCAAATAAGATTATTGGCTCTCGCTTCCGACTCTCGTGGATTCATAAGCAAATAAAGTTATAAAGAAAATAAAGTTATTCGCCCGATTTTCGGGTCATAAGGGATTTCAATCCCACATCGTCCATTCATGTGCATCAGTCTGATCATCGATCTGATTATAACTTCTATCTAACATGTCTTCCAAATTTAACATGCCTGTTTCTACTTCTACGTCATATCCTTTTATATCTTACCTCCTACAAGTATCTGGGAATTTCATTGGTTCAAAGACGTCACATGCAGACTACATATAAAACCATATACTAAATGTCAACATCAATATACGCTGACAGCTATGGGTACTCCCCCCTTTGTGCATTGATTATTCAAAATGGCGGCAGCCGATAAACGCTTCAAGCTGAAAGATTGAGTGTTGGAAGTCCATATTTGGTCTGAAGTGCAGGTTAGGCAACTTAAAAGGCTTCATATTCTGTGGATGTGTGTCATGTTACCTTCGAAATGAAACTGTTTGGTATGTATGAATTTGCCTTGTTATAATTTAGGGGAGAGTGCAGGCACTCTCCCATGAATTGTAACAAGGCAAAGACACGTGAACACATTGTGAGAATTCGCTCTCGTCCAATATGGAATTAACTGACACCATATATACTATATTAGGCCACCAACAAACTGTGTAACTAATATTATAAATTATATATCCTTGTGGTGTGTGCCAGAAATCATGCCACGAGATTCCGAGCAAAGGTTGTGACCTCTGTGATAGGTGGTTTCATCCTCATTGTTGAAAATCTATCCCAATGCAATTTAGTAGCAATCCTCTTTCTCCGTCATGTATCTTCGCTTCATCTGCTTTAACTTTTCTTTTTCGATGAAAGAGAGAATACCACGTTTTATTTTTTTTCAAATGAATTGTGATTGTTTGAGAAATATATATAGAATTTGAGAAATTGTTGGTTTGAGTCAATTTTTATGGAAGATCAGGGGAGATGATCGAGTCTGAATTTGAAAATAATCACTATTAGATTAGATTAGATTATTTTTATTTAACGGTATATATAGTCTATTACAATACATTCAAACGACAAAAAGATGAAGACAATGTCACAAATACAGGTGGAATCCAGATCTATAGTGTAGGGAGATGACACAGCCAGATTGGCTGTCTACCTGTCATCTCCCAAAAACACGGATGTACGAACCAGCTCTGTATACGGATTGTTCATGTCATTTGTTCACGTTGGTGGATAACTATTTTTATTGCCCTGATATCAAGGTTCATGTGCGCATGGACTGGACTTGGCCGTTAGGATAAACTTTTGGTGGACGAGAAAAACAGACAGTAAAAAATGATTATTCTGAGACATTAAATATGTTAGATCTATTTGTAGTCCATCGAATGTTGGACACCATATCGAATTTATCTCGTGAAAATTTCCCGATATTTTTGTCTTAGTCAGGAAAATTAGGTTTTTGGGGGATATTCTAATTTAAAATATCAACTTGGGGAGTTCTACAGGGAGTGAAAGGTTAGTGCCGTTGTCAAAGGGAATTTTTTTAATAGCCCAATTTCGATAACGTATTGAACGCACCAGCCCGCTTGGTATTTCGCTACAATTTTGCAATAAAGTGTTATAATCCACGGAAAGAATCAAAGTGTTAAAAATATCAAAACGATTTAGACTAACTATTCTCTAATGTTTGTAAACAGCCGAAACATGATTATTTTCATCTCAATGCAAGACTGATAGACCAACAATTTGATTATACAAAGCTTTAAATGAATTTCTAAAATTAAATTATTTCTGAACAGACGATTTTTTCGATGAGATCTGTTCAGTTATACTGAACCGATGTTGCACAGGCAACACTATCATTTCGTCACTCTGTGTTGTGTCCAGGGGAGAATGCTTTGTCCATATCTCATTAAAAAATATGATCATTCAGAGCCAAATTTGAAACGCCAGTATCTCTCAAAATAATAGACGAAATCAGCTAATCTCTTTAGCCAAAACGTCTGACACGTAACCTAATAGCAATCATGTCTTTTTTCCAAAATTGTTTTTCATAAAAAAGTAAAATTCCAAAAAATTCAAACATCAACCAGATAGTCATTTATTTTTTGCCCCCTGTCAATATTCGTATCCATGCTCAAAGACAAACCATAAACCCGAAAACCTTATTCTAGAGTAAAGATTGACCAAGAGAACCCTTCTAATGTCCTCTTTAATTTGATACCGTGCATCCCAGGCAAACGGAACATACCGCTTTCATAATTCGCTATCGTCCAACAGCTACTCAGTTTGATGGTATGATGTGTTGCTGGGTGGCATGGGGATAGCGTTGTGTCGCTGGAGGGGGGCTTTGCAGAATATTGTATTTTATGTTAGAGTTATTTTGAGCCGGACCGTAGGTCTAACTAACATTTTTGGGGGGCGGTGGTGTATAGGACATTCGCATCCGACATCTAGGTCATATCGCCCAACATTTCGGATAATACCTAATTACTTTTATTAAAGACATATACTCTACAAATATACTTTCCATTGATAAAACACTTAAATGGAAGGAAATTTATTAAAATTTTATGAAAGTGCTGTCCATTACACACTAGCTAGGCAGATATGCCAAACTTTCCGGGTGTTTTCACAGGTCATGGTCATAAAAATAATTTATTATTAGTTGCTCTCTCCCTGGATGTGGAATTCTACGGATATAGTGATATAGTCGAGCATTTATTGTACTTTCCGATCTGTGTATATTTTTGTCGGGAAAGCAAGAGATTTTGCCCAACTGAGTACTCCGAAGCCTGCGTATAGTTTCGTCGCGAAAGCAAGGAGTCTGCCCAACTTGATAATTCATAATTACTTGCCCAGCCTCTGTCTGATGAAACCCAGAATCGGAAGATTTTTTTGGTAGGGGGGGGGGGTGGGGGTCGAAGCACACAGAGGTTACGCTCCTGATCTTTGGAAAAGGACGGGTGAGATTGTTGTATATCTCCATCCAATCTAGAAATGGTATACTATGATGCACAGTTCGAAACCCTCTTTGCAATGATTTTCTTGGGTTTCACGATTTTTTAAACAGTTCGAACAACTCCAATGTACATTACATTAAACATAATGTTTTGTACTACGTTGTTATTTTCTCATCAGAGAAAATGCCAGTGAGGAAATGATCGATTAAGACTGGAGTTAAATTCCCCCCCCCCCCTCCCCCTATTTATTCTACACAGCGCTCAAAGGCTAGAAAAAATACAGCTTATGATGTATAAGAAACCGAGTACCAGGCAAGCTTCAACCATAGGTGCCTCTAACTGTCAGCGTTTTCATCTTAGACCAGACCAAGGCCAAACTGAATTTTAAAATTTCATTCATTAAAGATATATAAACCAGTAGCGTATCGTGTAAAATTATTTCTGTTTGAAAAACTGCCGAAATATTTTATTTAGTTGAAGCATCGCTGTCAGATCTTCTCGCAAGAAAATAACCGATTGAATAGATCCACAGCAATGACCTGAAAGGGCCCACTGAAATGAGCCGGTAGCCTGAAAAAAAGCATGTGAATATTTGGATGTATTTTATTACCTAAACATATTTTGTCGTAAACGCCGGATTGCGCTAAACAGGGGACAATATGCCCCTACCACACCCTTCTCGAAATTTAGCATTGGCACCAGGACATGTTCTGCATATCTCTTCGTGGAGGCTAAAGCTCTAATTTAAATGACAACATTTTCGCTTGTATTTGTGAAAAACTGGTGTTTGTAAAGTTTGTGTATTTTGTGTACAGCTATAAATTTGCATTACCGTATTTATAATGCCGTGATGGAAAGAAAGAGTAACGTCAGAAAAATTAAAACAAACGAAATATATCTTTTATTGTTTTCATCTAAGCTGGGTGTCAGTAAATGCGTCTTTTGTACATACCATTATTATCTCGCGGCAAATTTTATTGGGGTGGAGAAATTTCTGTAAGCTGAAAGGGTAGATTTGGGGTTGAAACAGAGGCTTCGGTCACACATTCAACACGAGGGATGGAAAGATTTGTTGTTTCGTTGCAAGGAAGGTACAACATGAATGTCACGCGTAGTTGATCTATCAGGTTGAACTGAAAACCCATATCTACATAAATAAACTTTTATTTTGTTATCCATTTTATCTGTGCACTTGTATTGGGTTAATAAGGAACATTATGTGGACGGATGCCGTAATGTGGATCGCTTCGGAGTCTTTTAGAGACAATAAAAACCACTCTCTCAAGTAATGTTTATTCAAACTCCCCTGTTGGTCACATTACAGAAACGTTTTGTAGTCGAGTTAGTTTTGGGTTTGGGGGATATTTCAGTAAATGAATGCATTTTAAAATAGTTGTGCGCAACAAACTGTTTTGAGATAAGAACCAGAATATCATTAAAGCTTTCAGAAATAAAAAAATAAAGGAAATCCCTGTCACAGTAACACATAAACAATATATAATACACATAATGTCGCATGTGCACATCATTTATGCAAAATAGCAGTTGTCCTTCGTTGAACAGTATCCCTCATTTATAAAAATAGCTACCCATAAAAAGTTTTGTCTGGCCCTTTTCTTTGAAATAATTCAGGTGTGAACTCAGGGAGTGATGTAGAGTGGTGTTTGTTTACTGCTGAAAACAAGCTGTGTGTGACTGGAGTCGACTACTGACGCCTGGGTTGTTTGTTCACATAATGTAATTTTATGAGCATGAACCATTGGCAAAACTTCAATTAACACTTTAGTAATGGTGGCTACAGGTGCTGGAATTTATCTTAAATACTAATAATCTCAAGAGAAATGTTAGTATACCAGTGACAAAATCTCCAGCATTGAACCACAAACAAAGATATTCGTTATCGTTATTACTTCGTGCAGTGCATGGATTGTGCACTACCTCGAAAACATCTATAGAGTAGAGTTTCTGTCCAGCCCCCCCCCCCCCCCCCCCGTACCCATCCTCGTTACTAACAGAACATGAAATTAAAAAGGAAGGTTTCTGCCACTTCTCTTCCGGGTTGAACTTAAGAGGTGCTACAACCAGATTCGTTAGGAAGAAGACCAATTGGGTATGAAGTTGAAAATATGATTGTCACGAATGATGTAATATTTCAACTTCACCTTTAAAGTGCGCCTTCGTTGAAGACATGCCTTGAAGGTGCAGTTATTCATGAGGGGCATTATAGTTGAAATACTTAAGATTTCTTCTAAACTTATTTTTAGAAATCACTATAAAACATATTTGTAGTAGTCGTGACCGAAATCCTTGTTTAATTAAAACTAAGAGTATTTATTATTTATTGGTTTTTAAGGCCACATACTTATGCACAAAGGCTAATGGTGACCGTGACAGTTTTACGGGTGAAGGAAGCCGGAGTATCTGGGAAGAACCACCGAGCATCGACGAGCACCTGTCAGTGCCTCAACATTCTAATTCTGTTCAAGCTCTGCTCAGGCAAGTTAAAACGTAGAGTACTGATGCTCAAGATTGGTCGTATTGGGCCCAATTGTTCGAATCAAGTCAGTACAAACCTCCATCTGTACGGCCGACTGTGTGTGACAAAAATCCAGGTATCAAATCTGATCTCGCAAGAAAGTGCATGATTACAAGCAAATACGAATTGATATCTGAGACTCGAGAGCAGATGAATATATATATCCTGACTGGGAAAATTACTGGGGGGGGGGGGTCACTTCCCCCTGCCCCCCCCCCCCAACCCCCCACTCCCCATTACTGACGCCTGTGATTTCAACAATACATATCAGTTGCGTTGGCTGGTAAGAGAGAAGTTTGCGCAAAGAATCACCAAAGTCCTTCCATATTTTGTTCTCCCCCTTCTTTTTGTTGTTTTCAAAGACGTTTGCAGTCCCTAATATATCAATGATAGCATTTTCAATCTTACAGTATAAATAAATTAACGTTTCACTCACTTATTTCAGAATTTCTAAAGTTATGTAACAAACGAATATGACGCATTCATTAAAAGCTCGACAAGTCAATGGATTCTTGTCTGTCATGTGTGCCTGCGAGGTAGAGTCTACACGCCCTGCGCACACAACGGCTGACTTTGAGGGAAACATCGCTAAATAAGTCAATAAGAGTTACCCAACTTGAAAAGTGTCTGTGTAATCTCCAAAACTTACTTCACTGGAGGACTCACTTTCTGTTGCAGAATCTTTCTTGAAAGATGGATGGCGACTTTCTTAGAACCAGGATTTTCAAAAAATTCTATCAAAGTCCAAAGTGAAACGATTCGACCATAGACTCTCACAAACGTAAGATATAATGGTACCTCGCGGGAATATATGTAGTACTAAACGACCACCAATGACGTCGGAAGCATCCAAAGTCAGTGAGCGGGGTGCGTAGCGATGTATCACACAGGGCGCTGACGTCTGGATATGAATTAAGGCTGTGTGTTTACAACGTATCGTAAATTGTAATGTGATACTCAATAGTATTGGCATTATATGCATAATCGTCCCTTGATGGGAATAAGTTGCTGTCTGCAATTCTAAAGCATTGTAGTTGGCACATTGATCCACCAAGGCATGATAAAACGTTTTAGAAATCACCCGCCGACTGTATCGCATATTTATTTTGTGATCACCGTTCACACAACGTCATTATACCTGATACCCCCTCCCCCACCCCATTGGAATATGCACACGCAAATTACGTTGAAAAACGAATACTTGAGAGTTTCCCCCTTACAGTTCCCGGAAAGTCAAGTCCCTTCCCGAGTGCACGTCTGGTGAAAAAGGGCACGCGCTACACCCTTGCTCCCTAGCCGCAATACAAGGGACAGCTACCCTGCCCCTGCTCCGATGCCCTTTTCTAATATACTCCCTCCATTCATGCAGCCTATTAACCTATGGACATTATTAGAAATCCTTCACTGCGCAGTAAGTTGCTCGTCTGAGATTTGCTTTCAGTGCTGGTATTTTTTCATTTTTGTTGTTCAGTTTTTAGAAATTAATTTGCAACTAGTAAAGCAGTCGACGTATGTTTGTTTACTGCCAGAAATATCCTGTGCAGAGGTTGGTGAAAGCGGGCAGATTGGCGACAATCAAATTATCTCTGTATGTGGCTAGTCTGAAGTATGAAAACATCTTTTTAGTCGACATTCAGTCAGAATTCTATTATTTATTTATTTATTTATTGGTGTTTAAGGTCACATATTTATGTACAATGGCTAATCATGGCCGTGACAGTTTAACGGGTGGGGGAAGCCGGAGTACCCTGAGAGAACCACCGTGCAACGGCGAGCAACTGTCAGCTCTCCAACATCCTAACTCCACACAAGCAGGGTTAGCATTCATTGAAGGCAAGTGCACCATCGACGTGCAATACGGCTCACAACGCCACCGTGCCCCCACGCGGGCAATGGAGATGAAGTGTCTTGCCCAAGGAAAAAAAAACGCGGTTGCCGCACGTGAGATTCGAACCGAGGACCTCTCGACTTGCAGCCTGCACCTCTACCTACTGAGCCACCGCGATCCCAGAATTCTATTAATATATGTATAAGAAACAGGCGTATGCGATTATTTGCCTCAAGTAGAAAACGGATCAATCTGCTGAAAGAAAAATGCCCTATTACACAGGCGCCCTTGTCAAAGTATTCCGTGGATTCCAACCCACTCGTAGCGATCATTCCCAATGATTATGAGAGCCTAAAACACTGAACACGTGACCTGGTGCATTTGATACCCAAAGTTGTGAGCAGGATTAAATAGGAGTGATCGGCCGATTGGTTCAAAATCTGTTGGCTTTGAAACCATCAATTGATATTCTTTGTGCTCTTACATAAGGATCAAAAAGTTTGGATGTTTCCGTAATGAGTCAAATTCTCTCAAAAACATGAGGCATGAAATTTGAAACAAGGTGTCAATTTCATTTCAGTGCAAGATCAGACGGCAGTAGCGAAAATTCAACATTTAAAATTAAATTTTACGCGTTACCATATATTTTTTCCAGTTTATGTATGTTTCAAAAAGATGATGTACTTTGTGGATGTGTAGGCAATTTATTTCCCAACAACTTGGTGAGTTGTACAGGGAGTGAAAGGTTAGTACCGTTGTCAATGGGATATTTTTTTTTATTTTAATAGCCTAATTTCGATAACGTATTGTGCGCCCCAGTCATTTTCGCATTTCGCTACAATTTTGCGATAAAGTGCACGGAAGGAATTCAAGTGTTAAAAAAGTCAAAACGATTTAGATTAACTATTCTCTAATGTTTGTAAACAGCCGAAACATGATTATTTTCATCTCAATGCAAGACTGATAGACCAACAATTTGATTATACAAAGCTTTAAATACATTTCTAAAATTAAATTATTTCTGAACAGACGATTTTTTCGATGAGATCTGTTCAGTTATACTGAACCGATGTTGCACAGGCAACACTATCATTACGTCACTCTGTGTTGTGTCCAGGGGAAAATGCTTTGTCCATATCTCATTGAAAAATATGATCATTCAGAGCCAAATTTGAAACGCCAGTATCTCTCAAAATAATAGACGAAATCAGCTAATCTCTTTAGCCAAAACGTCTGACACGTAACCTAATAGAAATCATGTCTTTTTTTCCAAAATTGTTTTTCATAAAAAAGTAAAATTCCAAAAAATTCAAACATCAACCAGATAGTCATTTATTTTTTGCCCCCTGTCAATATTCGTATCCATGCTCAAAGACAAACCATAAACCCGAAAACCTTATTCCAGAGTAAAGATTGACCAAGAGAACCCTTCTAATGTCCTCTTTAATTTGATACCGTGCATCCCAGGCAAACGGAACATACCGCTTTCATAATTCGCTATCGTCCAACAGCTACTCAGTTTGAAGGTATGATATCAGAGAAAAAAAAAACTGTTTTTTAAGGCTGCGCCCATACACATGTATCTCGTGTGTTGCTGGATGGCATGGGGATAGCGTTGTGTCGCTGGAGGAGGGGGGGGGGGGGGCTCTGCAGAATATTGTATTTTATGTTAGAGTTATTTTGAGCCGGACCGAAGGTCTAACTAACATTTTTTTGGAGGGGGCGGGTGTATAGGACATTCGCACCCCACGTCTAGGTCATATCGCCCAACATTTCGGATAATACCTAATTACTTTTATTAAAGACATATACTCTACAAATATACTTTCCATTGATAAAACACTTAAATGGCAGGGAATTTATTAAAATTTTATGAAAGTGCTGTCCATTACACACTAGCTAGGCAGATATGCCAAACTTTCCGGGTGTTTTCACAGGTCATTGTCATAAAAATAATTTATTATTAGTTGCTCTCTCCCTGGATGTGGAATTCTACGGATATAGTGGTATAGTCGGGCATTTATTGTACTTTCCGATCTGTGTATATTTTTGTCGGGAAAGCAAGAGATTTTGCCCAACTGAGTACTCCGAAGCCTGCGTATAGTTTCGTCGCGAAAGCAAGGAGTCTGCCCAACTTGATATTTCATAATTACTTGCCCAGCCTTTGTCTGATGAAACCCAGAATCGGAAGATTTTTTTGGTGGGGTGGGGGGGGGGGGGTCGACGCACAAAGAGGTTACGCTTCTGATCTTTGGAAAAGGACGGGTGAGATTGTTGTATATATCCATCCAATCTAGAAATGGTATACTATGATGCACAGTTTGAAACCCTCTTTGCAATGATTTTCTTGGGTTTCACGATTTTCTAAACAGTTCGACCAACTCCAATATATATTAGTTTAAACATAATGTGTTGTGCTACGTTGTTATTTTTTCATCAGAGAAAAAGCCAGTGAGGAAATGATCGATTAAGATTGGAGTTAAATCCCCCCCCCCCCCCCCCCCCCTATTCATTCTACACAGGGCTCAAAGGTTAGAAGAAATACAGCTTATGACGTATAAGAAACCGAGTACCAGGCTAGCTTCAACCATAGCAGCCTGAAACTGTCAGCGTTTTCATCTTTGACCTGACCAAGGCCAACCTGAATTTTAAAGATTCATTAAAGATATATAAACCAGCAGCGTATCGTGTACTTTTCCCAATATCAACAGTCCTTCAGCGCAAGTACACTGACCTGTCTCGTTCAAGGATATAAGGAAACCGAAGGGCTCGAATGAAATTCGAAATAAAGATTGTAAATTTAGTAGCTGTCCTGTCGACAGTGTTCACGCCTGTGTATCTGTGTTGTTGTGAATGTTTCTGCTCATTTGTACTCGCAGTGCAACAGAACAGAATAATTTATTTTGAGTCTTCCAATTCCAATGGTCCAACCGGAAATGACACAGCCTACGAACATACGATCCCATGAAAATTATTCCTGTTTGAAAAACTGCTGAAATATTTTATTTAGTTGAAGCATCGCTGTCAGATCTTCTCGCAAGAAAATAACCGATTGAATAGATCCACAGCAATGGCCTGAGAGGGCTCACTGAAATGAGCCGGTAGCCTGAAAAAAGCATTTGAATATTTGGATGTATTTTATTACCTAAACATATTTTGTCGTAAACGCCGGATTGCGCTGAAAAGTTGACAATATGCCCCTACCACACCCTTCTCGAAATTTAGCATTGGCACCAAGATATGTTCTGCACATCTCTTCGTGGAGGCTAAAGCTCTAATTTAAATGACAACATTTTCGCTTGTATTTGTGAAAAACTGGTGTTTGTAAAGTTTGTGTATTTTGTGTACAGCTATAAATTTGCATTACCGTATTTATAATGCCGTGATGGAAAGAAAGAGTAACGTCAGAAAAATTAAAACAAACGAAATATATCTTTTATTGTTTTCAGCTAAGGTGGGTGTCAGTAAAAGCGTGGTTTATACATACCATTATTTTCTCGCGGCAAATTTTATTGGGGTGGAGAAATTTCTGTAAGCTGAAGGAGTGGATTTGGGGTTGTAACAGAGGCTTCTGTCACACATTCAACACGAGGGATGGAAAGATTTGTTGTTTCGTTGCAAGGAAGGTAAAACATGAATGTCACGCGTAGTTGAACTGAAACGCATATCTACATAAATAAACTTTTATTTTGTTATCCATTTTATCTGTTCACTTGTATTTGGTTAATAAGGAACATTATGTGGACGGATGCCATAATGTGGATCGCTTCGGAGTCTTTTAGAGGCAATTAAAACCACTCTCTCAAGTAAACTTTATTCAAACTCCCCTGTTGGTCACATTACAGAAACGTTTTGTAGTCGAGTTAGTGTTGGGTTTGGGGGATATTTCAGGAAATGAATGCATTTTAAAATAGTTGTGCGCAACAAACTGTTTTGAGATAAGAACCAGGATATCATTAAAGCTTTCAGAAATAAAAAAAATAAAGGAAATCCCTGTCACAGTAACACATAAACAATATATAATACACATAATGTCGCATGTGCACATCATTTATGCAAAATAGCAGTTGTCCTTCGTTGAACAGTATCCCTCATTTATAAAAATAGCTACCCATAAAAAGTTTTGTCTGGCCATTTTCTATCAAATAATCATGATGTTAACCCAGGGGAGTGATGTAGAGTGGTGTTTGTTTACTGGTGAAAACAAGCCGTGTGTGACTGGAGCCGACTACTGACGCCTGGGTTGTTTGTTCACATAATGTAATTTTATGAGTGTGAACCATTGGCAAAACTTCAATTTACACTTTGGTAATGGTGGCTTCAGGTGCTGGAATTTATCTTATATACTAATAATCTCAAGAGAAATGTTAGTATACCAGTGACAAAATCTCCAGCATTGAACCACAAACAAAGATATTCGTTATCGTTATAACTTCGTGCAATGCATGGATTGTGCACTACCTCGAAAACATCTATAGAGTGGAGTTTCTGTCCAGCCCCCCCCCCCCCCCCCCCCGTACCCACCCTCGTCTCTAAAAGAACATGAAATTAAAAAGGAAGGTTTCTGCCACTTTTCTTCCGGGTTGAACTTAAGAGATGCTACAACCAGATTCGGTACGAAGAAGACCAATTGGGAAAGAAGTTGAAAATATGATTGTCACGAATGATGGAATATTTCAACTTCACCTTTAAAGTGCGCCTTCGTTGAAGACATGCCTTGAAGGTGCAGTTATTCATGAGGGGCATTATACTTGAAATACTTAAGATTTCTTCTAAAATTATTTTTAGAAATCACTATAAAACATATTTCTAGCAATCGTGACCCAAAGCCTTGTTTAATTAAAACTAAGAGTATTTATTATTTATTGGTTTTTAAGGTCACATACTTATGCACAATGGCTAATGGTGACCGTGACAGTTTTACGGGTGAAGGAAGCCGGAGTATCCGGGGAGAACCACCGAGCATCGACGAGCACCTGTCAGCAACCTCAACATTCTAATTCTGTTCAAGCTCTGCTCAAGCAGGTTAAAACGTATAGTACTGATGCTCAAGATTGGTCGTGTTGGGCCCCAATTGTTCGAATCAAGTCAGTACAGACCTCCATCTGTATGGCCGACTGCGTGTGACAAAAGTCCAGGTATCAAATCTGATCTCGTAAGAAAGTGCATGATTACAAGAAAATACGAATTGATATCTGAGACTCGAGAGTAGATGAATATATATATCCTGACTGGGAAAATTACTGGGGGGGGGGGGGGGGGTTCACCCCCCACCTCCTCTCCCCCCCCCCCCACCCACCCCCACACCACTCCCCATTACCGACGCCTGTGATTTCAACAGTACATATCAGTTGAGTTGGCTGGTAAGAGAGAAGTTTGTGCAAAGAATCACCAAAATCCTTCCATATTTTGTTCTCCCCTTCTTTTTGTTGTTTTCAAAGACGTTTGCAGTCCCTAATATATCAGTGATAGGATTTTCAATCTTACAGTATAAATAAATTAACGTTTCACTCACTTATTCCAGCATTTCAAAAGTTATGTAACAAACGAATATGACGCATTCATTAAAAGCTCGACAAGTCAATGGATTCTTGTCTGTCATGTGTGCCGGCGAGGTGGAGTCTAGACGCCCTGCGCACACAACGGCTGACTTTGAGGGAAACATCGCTAAATAAGTCAATAAGAGTTACCCAACTTGAAAAGTGTCTGTGTAATCTCCAAAACTTACTTCACTGGAGGACTCACTTTGTGTTGCAGAATCTTTCTTGAAAGATGGATGGCGACTTTCTTAGAACCAGGATTTTCAAAAAATTCTATCAAAATCCAAAGTGAAACGATTCGACCATAGACTCTCACAAACGTAAGATATAATGGTACCCCGCGGGAATATATGTAGTACTAAACCACCACCAATGACGTCGGAAGCATCCAATGTCAGTGGGCGGGGTGCGTGGCGGTGTATCACACAGGGCGCTGACGTCTGGACATGAATTAAGGCTGTGTGTTTACAACGTATCGTAAATTGTAATGTGATACTCAATAGTATTGGCATTATATGCATAATCGTCCCTTGATGGGAATAAGTTACTGTCTGCAATTCTAAAGCATTGTAGTTGGCACATTGATCCACCAAGGCATGATAAAACGTTTTATAAATCACCCGCAGACTGTATCGCATATTTATTTTGTGATCACCGTTCACTCAACGCCATTATACCTGATACCCCCTCCCCCACCCCATTGGAATATGCACACGCAAATTACGTTGAAAAACGAATACTTGAGAGTTTCCCAGTTACAGTTCCCGGAAAGTCAAGTCCCTTCCCGAGTGCACGTCTCGTGAAAAAGGGCACGCGCTACACCCTTGCTCCCTAGCCGCAATACAAGGGACAGCTACCCTGCCCCTGCTCCGATGCCCTTTTCTAATATACTCCCTCCATTCATGCAGCCTATTAACCTATGGACATTATTAGAAAACCTTCACTGCGCAGTAAGTTGCTCGTCTGAGATTTGCTTTCAGTGCTGGTATTTTTTCATTTTTGTTGTTCAGTATATAGAAATTAATTTGCAACTGGTAAAGCAGTCGACGTAAGTTTGTTTACTGCCAGAAATATCCTGTGCAGAGGTTGGTGAAAGCGGGCAGATTGGCGACAATCAAATTATCTCTGTATGTGGCTAGTCTGAAGTATGAAAACATCTTTTCAGTCGACATTCAGTCAGAATTCTATTATTTATTTATTTATTTATTGGTGTTTAAGGTCACATATTTATGCACAATGGCTAATCATGGCCGTGACAGTTTAACGGGTGGGGGAAGCCGGACTACCCAGAGAGAACCACCGAGCAACGGCGAGCAACTGTCAGCTCTCCAACATACTAACTCCACACAAGCAGGGTTAGCATTCATTGAAGGCAAGTGCACCATCGACGTGCAATACGGCTCACAACGCCACCGTGCCCCCACGCGGGCAATGGAGATGAAGTGTCTTGCCCAAGGAAGAAAAACGCGGTTGCCGCACGTGAGATTCGAACCGAGGACCTCTCGACTTGCAGCCTGCACCTCTACCTACTGAGCCACCGCGATCCCAGAATTCTATTAATATATGTATAAGAAACAGGCGTATGCGATTATTTGCCTCAAGTAGAAAACGGATCAATCTGCTGAAATAAAAATGCCCTATTACACAGGCGCCCTTGTCAAAGTATTCCGTGGATTCCAACCCACTCGTAGCGATCATTCCCAATGATTATGAGAGCCTAAAACACTGAACACGTGACCTGGTGCATTTGATACCCAAAGTTGTGAGCAGGATTAAATAGGAGTGATCGGCCGATTGGTTCAAAATCTGTTGGCTTTGAAACCATCAATTGATATTCTTTGTGCTCTTACATAAGGATCAAAAAGTTTGGATGTTTCCGTAATGAGTCAAATTCTCTCAAAAACATGAGGCATGAAATTTGAAACAAGGTGTCAATTTCATTTCAGTGCAAGATCAGACGGCAGTAGCGAAAATTCAACATTTAAAATTAAATTTTACGCGTTACCATATATTTTTTCCAGTTTATGTATGTTTCAAAAAGATGATGTACTTTGTGGATGTGTAGGCAATTTATTTCCCAACAACTTGGTGAGTTGTACAGGGAGTGAAAGGTTAGTACCGTTGTCAATGGGATATTTTTTTTTATTTTAATAGCCTAATTTCGATAACGTATTGTGCGCCCCAGTCATTTTCGCATTTCGCTACAATTTTGCGATAAAGTGCACGGAAGGAATTCAAGTGTTAAAAAAGTCAAAACGATTTAGATTAACTATTCTCTAATGTTTGTAAACAGCCGAAACATGATTATTTTCATCTCAATGCAAAACTGATAGACCAACAATTTGATTATACAAAGCTTTAAATACATTTCTAAAATTAAATTATTTCTGAACAGACGATTTTTTCGATGAGATCTGTTCAGTTATACTGAACCGATGTTGCACAGGCAACACTATCATTACGTCACTCTGTGTTGTGTCCAGGGGAAAATGCTTTGTCCATATCTCATTGAAAAATATGATCATTCAGAGCCAAATTTGAAACGCCAGTATCTCTCAAAATAATAGACGAAATCAGCTAATCTCTTTAGCCAAAACGTCTGACACGTAACCTAGAATAGAATAGAATAGAATATTTATTTAACGGTATAGATAAATAGTACAACAATAAGTACATGATATAACATGATTCTGAAAACAATGGAACATTACAATAGTATGAGAACGTACATATATATAAATGTAGAAACCCTTTAACTAACTATACCGTAGGGAGCCGACATAGCCAGATTGGCTGTCTACCTGTCAACTCCCATTAGTATTTCTTATAAAGAGCATTGTACACAGACTGCGTATATGTACTACAAGTATATTTTCGAGTTACATTCCAGCACAACTTTTGGCATTGAAAGTGTCTGACATTGAAAGTGTTTGACATTGAAAGTGTCTGACTCGGCAGTTAAATCATGTTTTGTTGGACGAGATGAACAGACCAAATTTATAGTTTAATGTTATTACATGTACAGAATGTATACTTCGGAGAATTACGATATATAGTCGAGCAGTTAAATCATGTTTTGTTGGACGAGATAAACTGACCAAATTTGTAGCTTAATGTTATTTCATGCAAAGAATGTATACTTCAGGGAATTACGATGAATAGTTGAGCAACACATTGATGTTTGCGTAGATATCTGGATAGATTGAAACATATTCATGGTATAGATTCTCACTATCTATCGGCGTTTGGATTACAATCCCTACAATAAGGGTTGTCACATTCCACACTACTTAGGTACTGAGAAATAAATTTTTGTGTAAGTAATTTTTTGAACTGATTTCTGTTAGTCATAGACCTTAAAGCTGGGTCCAATTCGTTCCATATCCTTGGAAATGCATAAATTTGTAACCTATCGAGGGCTTTAGTACGCGTTCTACTAATTTGTATTAAATCTGATTGTCTTGTAACTCTTTGTGGGGTATTTTGAGTTGAGTTGAGAAAGTTATTGAATGAGGATGGAAGCTGTCCCCTTTTCCAATCAAATATGAAGAGACAAGCTTGGAGTTTGAATAAATCATTAAATTTAAGTAGTTTCTCTTTTGCAAATAGGGGGTCGGTATGCGCATTGTAACCTGAATTATTGATAATACGAAGCGAGCGTTTCTGCATGATGAGAATTTTTTTAGTTGCTCGGGCATTACCCCAGACATGTATACCATATAATAGGTGGCTATAAATAAGGGCAAAATATAGTGTTTTTAATGCCTTATGTGGCAATACCTTTTTTACTTTATTTAATGCATAATTTACCTTTCCAATCTTAGAGCAGACTTGTGATATATGAGTATTGTATGATAGATTATCCTCAATGCTAATACCAAGAAATTTTAATGATTTTTCTTGTTCATGGCTTCCTATTCTCTGAATGGTTCGGTTTTGTATTTTTATGGATAAATTATCTGGGATAAGTGAATTTCGAGTTGGATTTATAAGGACGTACTTGGTTTTACTTGTATTCAAAACAAGCTGGTTGGCTGAGCACCATTCGTTCAATTTATCTAATTCATGATTTACATAACCAACCAATATAGGTGTATTCGAACCTGCAGCGTACACTGTGGTGTCATCCGCAAACGATAGAAGATTTAACAAAGTCGAGTGGTGAATGTCATTGATATATAATAGGAACAATATTGGCCCAAGTATGGAACCCTGTGGTACTCCACAGGTTATTTGAGCTTTGCTAGAACTACTTTCCCCATATTTTACATACTGGATCCTGTCAGATAAATAACTTTTGAACCAGTCAAGGCTTATACCTCTGAATCCGTAACTTTCTAATTTGTTGATCAAAATGCTATGATTTATGGTATCAAAAGCTTTAGAGAAGTCTATGAACACAGCAAGAGTTAAATCTTTTGTTCGTTTGTTGTTCTCTGTAGCAATATGTTTCAGGAGTTGCATCACAGGATGTGTGGTGCTATGATTTTTTCTGAAGCCATATTGGTGTTGATAAAGAATATCAAATCTATCCAAATAATTAATCATTCTATTTGCTATTAACTTTTCTAGTATTTTCGAGAAGGCTGGGAGAATACTTATAGGTCGGTAGTTATTAAATTTATTTTCATCCCCGGTTTTATAAACTGGGATAACTTTAGAAACTTTCATTCGATTTGGTACAACACCATTGATGAAAGATTGATTGACAATGTGGGCGAAAGGGAAAGCTAGTATATCTATAGACTTTTTGAGAAGATATGTTGTAATACCATCACAGTCCTCTGACACTTTCGCTTTCATTTGTCTGGTCACCTTCAGAATTTCATTTGGGGTAGTGGGTATTATGTAAAAATTATTTATTGAGGGCGTACCCATGAATTGTCGGAAGGATTTATTCGTTTGCGGTAATTCCGCACTGGCGCGTAATCCTGTGTTTACAAAGAAGTTATTAAAAGAACATGCAATTTCATGTGGGTCATTAATTTCACAATTATTATCTTTAATAAAAGTAGATGGCAAGCTAGTTTTACGTTTTGATTTGTTTATTGTTTCATTTAGTATTTTCCAAGTTTCCCTTAAATTGTTTTTGCATTCATTCAATATCTTATTATAATACATTGCTTTACTTTGTTTTTTAATTTTATTAAAGATTCTACAATAGTTTTTGTAATTTTTTACATTTTGTTCAGTTGGAGATTTTATCTTTTTGTTATAGAACTTAGACTTATTGAGAGATGAGGTCAAAAGTCCTTTTGACATCCACGGCTGTTTTCTAATAAACCTATCTTGCAGTTGTACAGTTACTATAGGAAACGCCTGTTCGAAAGCAGCCGAATAGATGTCCATAAAAATCTCGTATGCTGCATTTGGACAGTTTGATTCAAGAATCGATGAGAAATCGTTTTGACTGAGAAGTGACCTAAACGTAGCCATATTGGCTTCAGTGAATCTACGTTTACGTATAATTTTTGGACCTTTGTTTCTTGTGATAGTATTTTCTTTGTAATATATTCCGAAATGATCGGATACATCTGTAACTATTATTCCAGATGAGCAGGTTGCGGTTATATTGTTTGAGAAAATGTGATCTATTAGGGTTGCCGAGTGGGTGGTTATCCGGGTGGGACGAGTAATGCACGGTAGAAAACCCTGACTGACCATAAGATCCAGAAAAAATTGGGTTTTGGGATGGCAATTCGTTTTCAGTAAGTCGATATTAAAGTCTCCCATGATATGTGCCTCTGTGCGTTCATGATTGATTCGGTCAGTTGTTTCATTTATTTTTGTAATGAAAAGATCTATATCTGCTTTCGGTTGTGTATTTGGTCTATATATGACCCCAATTATTTTTTTGGTGTTATTTACCTTGATTTCAACAAATAAAGATTCTATTACATGGGGAATGAATACAGATAAATCATTTCGAATAATAGGCGCTAAACCCTCCATGACATAGAGTCCCACCCCACCCCTTCCATCATCCTCATCGGATCGTGTTTTGCTGATGAGTGGACAATAACCATTTAATTCGTACGACATATTTGAAGGTAGTCGAAATATTTCTGTTAACCCTATTATACTAAAAGCATTGCTCGAGCCATGCAAATTGTTCAATAATTCATTTAAAGAGTCCCAGTGAGCACTTAAGCTTTGACAGTTCAAATGAAACACCGAGAAGTGGTCATTTTGTTTATTTTTTAAATGAAATTCTTCGGGGGAATAATAATTACAGCCATCCATAGCACCCTTAAATGGGGAATCTTCGTCATTGGAAAGTTCACATGTTTTTTCATTATAGACCTTGATAAAGTCAAATTCTGGGTTCGTCTGTATCTCGTCGAGACTAATATTACCCGCCATTATGTGCAAAAATACTGCCGAGTCGTACAATTTCAAGCCAAACCGCAATCATATAAACATAACCTGATGGTAGCTTTTTACTCTTTATGGGAAGTTTCACATCCAGATAATTATTACATACTTGATGTGCATTATTTATGTTAAGGAAGGTCGTCTTGTACAATGCAAAAGCCTTTTTGCGCGCAATGCACTGACAAATAATTATAAACAAAAGAAAGAACATATATACAGAATTGATAGTTTGATTGGAATATGTTTTCAGGAAGGAGCGGCGGGATGGAGAGGTTTTGAGATAAATTTCATACCTGGTTCATGCAAAATTTCAGGGCAATTTTAGGGAGGATTTTCAAGGTTAGGGGCTTAAAAATAATTTATGTGGTGACTGTAGATTCAGCGGAATTGAGAAACTACTTCTGCATAACACAGGTTCCAAAGATTTCACGCAGTTGGGAAGATCATCTTATCAATAGAAGGATCAAGCCGAGAGAGAGAGAAAGGGAGAAAATGTATATATATATACACACACACACACATATCTACACACGCATACAGATACATACATATGTATACATACATACACACATATACACATATACACACATATACATACATATATATACATATATTATTGGTCACTATTTAGACCCACAAGGGCAGGCCTTCGTTATCAAATTACAAGCTGTTGTTCAATGGAGAACAGATGCTGGTCGTGGTCTATAAATTATTTCTGGGGGAGAAATTTCTGGGGAAAAACTGTCATTCTATTCAATGGGACATATACATATATATACACATACTTACATATACATACATATATATACATACACATAAATATATATATATATTGCTTCAGGTTAGCCCCACAAGGGCAGGCCTTTCGTTATCAAATTACAAGCTGTTGTTCAATGGAAAACAGACGCTAGTCGTGGCCTA